>JASANE010000706.1:0-127075 GCA_030248225.1 Trileptium ribeirensis
AAAGGAAACAGCATATAGATCTACTACTATAAGGTTCAAAAAGACACACAATTAAGAAACGGTGTAAAATGAATCACTAATAACATTTAAAATTTAATCGAAAACCCAGAGGTGTGATTGTCGCTTCAACATTTTTATTGAAATATTTAAAGAAAACTTCAGATCTTAACCTAGTTTTAAGATTACAGAATGACCTAAAAAACTTCTTCTTTAAAACAGCAATGGGTCCTTCATTTTTGCCTTCAAAATTGAGCATGCATCGACATTTCCAGATAGAAAACCGTGCATATTGAATTATCCAATTATAACATATTTGGTTATATGGATATTTTATTTTTTACCCAGTATTAAATCCGCTGTCTCTAACACACGTATTTCCGAGACTTTACACAACAGCGGTGTTATTTCAGAGAAGTTATAGGCACGCAAACAATAAATAAACACATGCGGGTTGTCTTCTACAACCTCTATGCCCATACGTGCGCTATAAGGACATGTGTTTTCAGTTTCTGTAAACAATGAAATTCTATTATTAGTATAAAGACGTTTATGCCTAAGTTTATAATGCAAATCTCTCACTTCACCCTCAACATATTTTAGTTTTACCCACTCCCACGATTTTTTAACAAAAGGCGCCTCAACCCCCAGCTATTCCGCCCAAATAGCACCTTGTAATTCTATATTTTGATCGTGTTTGTGTTTCACCCATAAACAGTATAACTGTTTTGCATTAAAAGTTGATACCGAAAACTGCTTTCCGAAGACGCACACAAGATTTCCCTCTATTCTAAACCCCGTCTCGATAACAGCTGAACGAATCTCTTTATAGAATTGTGGCACCAGAACTCTATTCATTTGTGATGTTGATAATAGTTTAATACTCGAAAAAAGTTTAAAAACATCTCTTCCAACTAAGCATTTCTTTAAAGGATAACACATGCATATAATAAATTAGGCGATTTACCTTTATTCTTATTTCCAGATCTGGAAAACCGATACCGCCATGTTTTACCTCAAAATGTAGCGCGGCCTGTTTTATAATATTAGACGACGACGGATACCACGCATAACGGCGTAAAACTTTATAAGCGTATTTCATCAAATTGGCTGGAGTTGTTGTTACATTACAAACAAATGAACATACAAAAATAGTAATTCATAGCAACATGTACTTTACCATAGATAGAAATCCCTCTTAGAGGAATTTTTGCGCTAAACGATCAATTGCTTCCATAATTTTTAACCAATTTTCTTTGTTTTCAAAACCACAAGCACTAATTGGCGTTACAGAAGTCAAATTTAATATGGTTTTTTTGCGAGGTCATAGAAAAATCACATTACGTCACAGAAAAAACCTTAGGTTATAGGTTCTCTCGCTCTACATTCAATTTTGTACAGAATCCAGTGGTGGATTAAGCCATAGTTTCTCCAGAATTTCAATTTTTCGTAAGCTTTATTATTATGCCTTTAGACTAGTGAAGCTCGCTTGCGAGCCAGAATTCGAGTGGCGAGAACAATCCCCCGAAGTCTGTTGTAGAAAGCACACACAAACAAAGCCTACACACAGTACGCAGGTGCAGCATTATATAAACCGTGAGTGATAAGTCATAGTTACGCCCGCCTCGTTTGATAGCCAACGTATGCAGTAGACAAAACATCATACAACGAGTACGAAAACAATGAACTAACAATTTAATAATTCAATAAAACCCTAAATTGACCGTGAAAAGAACGTTAAAGAATTCAAACCGACACTTGAGAAAAATCTCATTTTTCGTACCAAGTATGAAGCAGAAGTGTGAACAAATATTTGCCACACAATATTTTTGACACTTGAAATCAGCTTGTTGGCCCAGAAAACCCTATATCCGACACTAAAACCAACAATAAGCACACATTTAAGTGCAATACCCACTACTTTTCAACAAATATGAAATTTGGCGCCAACTGTAAGCTTATAGACTCCAGATTGGGACGTAGTTGAAAAACTTGTTATATATCGTTGGAAAGCCCTGGTAAAGCTACATGGAATAGGCCTATTAGTTTGCGGATAACTCGTGTACTTATTGATAAAAGTCGCAAAAACTGGAGGGTGTGCCCGAAAAATTGGCCAAAATGACGTCATTTTGCCCCATAACTTTTCCCACGGCAAAAAATTATAAATCGGGCTCCGTCACTACACCTAAATCGACCATTGCGGTTAGAATGATCTATCTTGCATTAAAGTCTGCATAACCGTTATCGAAATCCAGGTGCGACAGACACACATACACACACAGACAGGACCTCCTCAACCCCCCTCCAAAGCCAAAATTGAAAATTCTCGTTGCACTCGAATTCAAATATAAGTTATTGAACAACAATTTTTAGCTAGCGACAGCATACTATTTGTTCAAATTTTCTTGCTACGCAACATTTGCATAATAGTTTAGAGCCATGAATTGTGTTACATATTTTATTGAAAATTACTTTTATTTTCAGAAACGTTAAGACAATATACCTCAATACTGGCCGCAATTAACAGTTATAAAAGCTTGATTTTTAGAACAGCAAAAATGTTGTACAGAAAATTTGGGAAATTTTGTAGTTTACCGGTTTTATCCATGACAATATTATGTTGGAGTTAGAAAAAAAGTGGAATTAAATGTTTTCAACTTTGCCTTAATAGATTGCGTGTTTGACCATTATTTCGTTTGTTTCCGGGTTTTCATAAATCCATTTTGATTTTTTTTTCAACTAGGCTTTTGTTGAACAGAAAATCGGGCCTTTGGAACCGCTCTATGTGAGTGGAGCTTTGGAAATGTGAATACTATTGTAAATGCATAATTTCAAGCTTTGGATCTCTACCGAGCCAGTAGAAAAGTCTTACATTTACATTTATACAAATCCAGCACGTGATGCTGTTTTTATGCTCAACTGCGAGTGAACCAAGCTAACTTGCAACATCATCATTGCGCACCAAAATATCAAAGTACACCAACGCATTTAGTCAGGATTTGGTTTTGTAACTACTGTTATTCTAATGTAGTTTGCACAGAACAGCTCGAAATTTACGTTAATATATAGTGTCACAATTTTCGAGAATATCATTTAGTAGAGATATTGCGTGAAGACCCGAAACTCCTGAGTGCAGTTTTAATTTAACTGAATTTTTATCTACCAACAACACCAACTGCTTGCAAATGTCGCTTCAGTGATTACCGGCATAATTTTTTAGAGATATTGCGTGAAGACCCGAAACTCCTGAGTGCAGTTTAAATTTAACTGAATTTTTATCTACCAACAACACCAACTGCTTGCAAATGTCGCTTCAGTGATTACCGGCATAATTTTTTGCTGTGCTGGGACTCAAACCAAAAGCGAAATTTACACGAGAACCACGATAGTTTTGAAAATAAATGTCTGAGCTCTGATTAAAGATAAATACTGGCACCAGAAATGTTCAGCCAAAACTATTCGAAATTCTCGGAAAACACTGCAATACATGTTGAATTGGTTTTCCCCAAGGACGGATAATTTTGCGTTATATTAATGTTTATGCATGTTTTTGAGATTTTATGTCATTTGCTCAATTTTGAGGTCATGCGCTTCCTACCTACATTTCAACAATATAGAAATTGCCTGATCGGACCTACCGAATCCATACTACCTTCGTTAGTTTAAAAAGTGGAATTTGCGCAAGTATGAACGCTAAGTATGTTTGACCAAGTGCACGGGAAATGCCCATCCCCCGGTTCGAGGAAATGGTGGCGCCAAAATAATGACGAATCTATGAACAGGGGGTGTCCCCTCATGAACTTCGAAGGACCAAGTATGGTAGGCAGTTTTCGGTCTCACCGCGGATGTAACAGTTATCCAGGATTGATATATTATGAAAATTTTTTTGACTCTTCAGTAATGTTTGGACAAAAACTAAATAAGTTTAGAGCCACAAATGCTGTGTTACGGCATTAGCGGGATCGTTGGTGGCATGAGAAAAGGTGATGAATTTAGTGAAGTTATAGCCTGGGTTCGTTCAAAAAATTTTTTTTGTAATTAAAAACGTTGGACTTTCATCTCATAAAATGCTCAAAAACTATACAATGTATATACCTAAATTAAGAAAATGGCTCAAGTATCAGCTTAAGTGAATTCTTCTTGAAAAGCAACTTAACCACAAATAGGCTATATTTTTAAATATTGCAGTAAAAACTCCATCGAACGTATTTAGCGGAGCGTGCTTAAAGTAGATATGCTTATAGCGAAAATGCTAATGCTGTCAAATATCTGCCCTCGTCGTCCCTGTCAAATGGATTAACCTAAATTGACCGTGGATATAGTAAAAACGTCTTTATAGTGCTATTGCATTCGTGCCATGCTGATTCACTCTAAGCGCACCATACAATATGCATAAAATTTGACACTATTAGAAACCGAACAAGCAAAAACACGGAAAATGTGAAACATTGGCGGATTGATTGAGTTTCCCGCTTAGACGACATTTTTTTATTCTCAGTTTATAGGAAAACGCAATATCGAACATGATATATCATTGTTTAACATCAAGTATGAGAAGACTTGAAAAAACATACGTCATTATAACATCATGACTTGCATGCAAAGTCTCTAACTGAGAATAATTTTTATTAGTTTCTTCAAAATTTATATGTGTGTTTACTATGGCGGCCTGCATCTGTATATGAAGCAAATCGAGCATTTGCGACAACTAATACGCCTATTTTCACCTTTGGGTTTATCCAAGTGATAATTGCAACCATTAATTATTTGCTGTCTTTTCGATAAATTCACAATTCGGAAACCTTGTCATTTGATAAACACTAAGCGAATTTACGTCTTACAACAAAAACTATACCCGTATTCTAAGGCGATATGGACAATTTCCAATCATCATACTATTTTCTACAAGAAAGTATGATAAACGTAATATACATAATAATTCTAGCGAAATTTCGGAACTTGACTGGTCGTGATTAAAGACATAATTCATTTGAATTGGATGGAAGATGGAAGACAAATTCTAATGATGCATAGAACATAATATCGCACTCCAAAAGAGGCGGTGTTACACGATTTTTCAAAGCAGTTTGGTGATGGAAAAAATTTAAAACCCAATAGTCACTACAAAACAATCAAATAGTAGTTTGCATATTTGGCAAATAGCGATTAGATTATAAACCACATGTCATACATGCCGTAGCAGCGGTTCAATGGAGGCCACCCCCTTATCGCTCGGATCCCCTCCTCCGGTCCTGGTCTACCCCCTGAGGTACCACCCTGCAACCCCTGGTCTAACCCTGAGGGTACCACGCTACCACCCTTATTTGCCGTAACCCCCACCCGTGCTTTCGCCGAAGGCTCGGGGCAATAGAAAAAAATTAGCAAAAATTGGTAAAAATAGCGTGAAAATTGGCAAAAATGAAAGATGTCCTCGGGAGTTGGAGCAGGTTTGTGAAATTTTTTAGCGGTTTGTGAAATTCTCTTGAAGGATTCACTACACGTAGACCATGGCTACCCCCTTAAACCTCGGAGCATCAGGATGTATGCTATATGTTGTCTTAATGTATTGAGCATATACAATTGCCACAGCTGTCAGTATGTGATATTGTTTTCGAATTACGTCGTCTGCATTATACATTGTCGTAAGTATATATTAGATGAGTTTGCAGTACCATTTCGTTACCACCATTTCGGATCCACCAAAAACATTGTGCCTAATATATAAACAAAACAATAGTGAGTAAATCTTCGCTGTGTTCCGTTTCCGAAACACAATTCCGTTGCGCTAATTGTCAAACCGTTTGAATGTTTTCTTATAGTCCAGTGGTGTTTAATTCAACATCAAATTTAAACTTGCGTTTTCCTGTTTCCAGCAAAGATAACAACAAGCAAATCAATCCAGGTCAATGGCAGGAGATTGAATAAAGGTTTTAGATGGCAAAAAATATCAGACAGTGTTTACCTTAGTTAAGAACCAGGTGTGTTGTGACAGGCATAAGGCCGCTAACAATAAAAATTGTTGTATCACTTTTATATTAAGAAAATCCAAACTCAAACTCTTTCCATAAGCTTTGCCCGAAAATTGGTTTTCTTCGATTTGGTTTAATATATACTATCTATATAACTTCTTATTATTTAAAATAAAAAACATGAACCACTGCGGTAAATTCGTTTGAAGCTGTCAGCGTCCTAGCTTTAACTTGAAAATAATCAAAAGTAGTAAAACACACAACCAAAGGACTCCATCTTTACTACAAAATAGTATAATAGGTTAGCCTTCGTCTTTACGAAGCTCCAGATTTGAGACAAAATTTGCTTGTTTTCTCGAATTTAGTGCAACAAAGGTCCAATGGTAGAAGGAAAAACCTACCGACCACAGCTATGTACATTAATTTTGAAAATCAAATAATTTTTATTCGAAAGTCTATTTGTTGATTTATAATTTTGCTATGCTTTACGGCGTTCATTATTTGCAGCAAAACATTGGTTACAACTTGTTCCCTTGACAGGTATGCTCGCTCTAATTTGAGAGTTTATGCTGTTATGTGTGTTGTGAGATCAGTGAATAGACTCATGAACCGTCTTTCTTTGCCAAATTAATGTTATACATTACCTAGGGTAAATTTAACGCTAAAATATTTATTCAACGGATGGTGGCAAAGAGAAGGAAGCAAAAGCAAAACACCTTCATCGCCTTTGATGTCTAAAATGTAGATTACGTCGTAAACATTGATAATTCCAGAGTATTAACAGAAATTAGTCTCATTTTGTTTAAGCGAAATTTTGGTGCAATTACCGTTCGTTTTAATCGCACCCTAGATTATCGCGCTACATATGTGTTTATTCTAATCTGTTCTTGGACATGTAAAAAAATAAGTTACTTGTTTCTCTGAAATAAAGATTAAATTCTTAAAATGTCTAAAACATGCCAGACAAGCAAAACTTTTACACGGTACTCACGTTATAATGTCACCACATGTTGGAACTTATGTAGATCTGACAGCAAGGTTTTGTGGTCAAAACCTGGTTTTTGACCGCGATTTTTAAAGATGACCAGCATTCCTTACAAATTACCATAAAAATAACCAGTGATCGATGCCGATTTCCCTGATTTTTGTCTATTTCCCCAATTTCGTCCAATTTTTGCTCATTTTGCTCCGATTTGTGCCTATTTTTGTTTAATTTTTCCGAGCCCGACGGGGGCAAGAAGGTGAGAGTGTAGGGGGAGTGGATCCTCAAGGTGAGCCAAACTATCGCAAACGGCCATCGACGACGCCCAGAGGTGGGCCTGAACCTCACGGGTATAATCTATGATCATGTATGCTTTAAAGTGACTGAAAAGCCTTTGTCAAAAATGACCAAGGATCCTTAAATATGACCAGCATTTTTTATAAATGACAAAAATTTTGAACAGTCTAATTTTTCAAGAAACCATGCCTGACAGTATCATACAATCCTACCGTACACGGTGTCACCCACATTGAACTTTGGACTGGGTAGCTAACTTACAGTTTGCGTAGAAAACTGACGATGTACCAGACACAGTCTAAAAAGAATGTGGCTGACACAGCCTTTTCATATCTTTGTAAGGATGTGGAATGACCTTAGCGCCCGGTTGGCGGCGGGACCAGCCATGGCAACAAAAGCTTCAACACTTCAAGCCTCGATTTCAATTTGTACATTTAACAACAACAACAACAACAATATTTTTATTTAAAAATGTACACATATATAGCATACAGTAATTAAATAAAAAAAATAAATCAGATAGGGTTTAATCCTCTTATATCTGATTGTAGGTTTCTATTGTAATGCAAAAATTGTTCCAGGTTAACTTTTTTCAGAAGGGTTCTGAATGATTTAGTATTCGGTGATTGAATTAACGGCTTACCATCAACGTACTCAGGTAATGAGTTCCACGCATCAATAACGCGGACAGAAAAAGAGTGTTTTAATATATTTGTTTTAAATTTCCTTTTTATCAATTTTTTTGAATGACCTCTAGTTCGGACAACGTCAGAAACAACAAATGATCGCTGACAGGCATCAACATTATTGTACAGACATTTATATACCATAACAAGATCAAAGTGCAAACGACGTAATTCCAATGGTTCGAGGCTAAACTTTTGTAATCTATCGAAGTAGGGTGCATAAGCCCATTTATTCTTTTCGTATAGACGGCGTGTAAAGTACCGCTGAACGCGCTCTATCAAATCAATATCGCCTAGGTAACACGGAGACCACACCTGTGAGGCATATTCCAAATGAGGTCTTACATAAGTGATATAGGCGCATAGAAGAGTATCCGGGTCTGAGGTAAGAAAACAACGAAATAAAATATTTATAACTTTATACGCTTTAGAAGCGATCATAGCGCAATGAGAATTAGTTTTCATCGTCTTATCAACGATAATTCCTAAGTCTTTGCGTTGGTTCACTAATGAAATTGGTTGACCACTCAAGGAGTAGTCCACATTAGTTTGAGGCTGTCCTAAACGTAACAGGTTACATTTAGGGGACGAGATAGGGAGTTGCCACTTACGTGACCACTCCTCAATCGAGTCCAGAGCACTTTGTAGCGCATCAGTTTGAAAAGACTGGTTGAGTGGAGAATAATGAACATACAATTTGACATCATCGGCAAATATTTTACAAGTCACATCAGACAATTCGTTAACAATGTCATTTATATACAATAAGAACAAGGTAGGCCCCAGTACACTCCCTTGGGGCACTCCAGATGTTACATCAAGATAAGGTGAAAAAGCACTGTTCACTTTGACCCGAAATTTTCTACGAGTTACAAAAGATCTAAGCCATGATTTCAAGTGATTTTTTATTCCAAATGATGTTAACTTATCAATTAATTTACTATGAGAAACCGTATCAAACGCTTTAGCAAAGTCAATATACACAATATCTACGTTATTCCCTAAATCTAGAGACATTGACCAATCATCAAAACATTCGAGAAGCTGCGTACATGTGGATTTTTTAGCTAGAAAACCGTGTTGTTCTGCAGAAACAAGATTGTTGGCGTGCAAGTAGCTTAAGATTGTCGAATTTATGATCGATTCCATAATTTTTGCGCAGTTCGATAGCAAAGAAATAGGTCGATAGTTAGTGGGATCGGACGCTGATCCCTTCTTATAAACAGCAACAACGTCCGAACACAACCATGAATTAGGCACAACATTATTTATAAAAGACTGTTCAAAAATGTGAGACAGTGGGTAACACAAAACATCTCGAAGTTGTTTCAAGAAAAATTGTGAAAACAAGTCCGGAGAATGACTGTTTTTGTTTTTCAGATCACCCATAAACTTATGTACAATCGCAGGGGTAAAGGTTATCCAAGATAGCGAACAACCATTCGGTGGGTCGTGTATATATGATGAGCAGTCATTGTCAGTCGTGAAAACCTGTTTGAATGCTTTAGCTAAAGTTAACGACCGTTCTCTATCATCGGTAACGAGGTGGCCGTCGTTCGTTCTTAAGGCACCAATACCGCTCTTACTAAAGCATTTGTTGTTGACATATTTGAAAAGTTTCCTAGTTAAAATTTTGTGTTCGTGATTTTTGCGGAAAGATAAAATTGCTGCACTGCATTTTTTGGACATAGCTTTGCATTCGGAAAAATCTTTCGAAACTTTACACTTTCTCCAAAGTTTTGCTTTACTAGAGAGAAGCTTTCTAATATGATTTGGATATTTTCGCTTAGGTCCTGTGTTGCAACAATGGGTAAGGGGAGCATATAATAAACACGCATTATACAATATATTATAAAAGCAATTCCACTTTTCTTCAATGGTATAAACACTATGTAATAAAAGATCCCAATCAAACGACGCAACGTAAGACTTAAGCAATGAAAAATTAGTTTTTGAGAAATTAAATTTAAGTTTTGAGCTATGATTTACATCAGTAAAATTGCCAGTGATCGACAAGTTTATAGAAACGTGGTCAGAATTTGCAAAACATTCGTCACTTTCAACCGAGGGTACATTTAATGGCGAGGTAGTGAGAACTAAATCGAGAATGTTGTTTCCTCGTGTGCTAAAGTTAACTAACTGTTCTAGTCCAGCTTCATTAACTTGAGTCATGAACGTATCATTCAATACAATATAATTATATTATACAATACATTATACAATATAATTACATTAACAATTATATTATAAATAGTTGGCATCTTCAAACCTAAGAGTTTTATTAACAGAGTAATATATTTATATATAATGTGTATGGGAGCTTGACAGTTTGTAATACTATCTAACCAAGCAAACTATGGTAGCAACCACACTGTAAGAAGAAGCGAATGTGATGTACGGTGTCGTGAATATCTTCAGTTTTAGTAACATGATGTACGTGTGACTAGCACTACTCGTACAATATAGACTCGAATACAGGGTGATCAAAGTCTCAAACAACGGAGATAATGTAACATTAATCCTGCATTATGTTTGTGGCATCGCATTGTATAGGGCCAAATTTTCCAAAAATAACTTCTGTTGTAATTTTAACAATCTTCTGTTAAATTTGTAGTTAAGCGTATATTTGATAAATGACAATTTTTGCTTCCGTGAAATCATTGGACGGTTTAATTTGAGTGTGTGGAAATGACATAGATCAAACGGATATTTATATTTATAACACATCTCGGCTAAGGCACATCATAATGCCTGCTTAAGAAAAACTATGTAGACTAACATATTTTAAGCGGTGAATTTATAAAAATAGAATTTACATGGAGTCAGTCCGATCTCTTCTGCTCAGCTCCAAGTGAACAAATGTATTCACTTTGCGGTGATATTCAACTTTGAATCTAGAACATAAGTCCGGATTGCGGTAACGCCCTGACTTTGCGCAAAAAACCGTTACAGTGTTCGTCTATATTTTGCGTCAATTTTGCTTTACTTGTATTTCGACATCATTACTAGCCAAGTTTGGTCGAATCCCAAAATCTATCAGACAGGTATTGACCAAAATTTTATTTTTAAGACAAGTTTAGATCTTCGACACATTTCACTCAACCGATATAGCTTTCTGCACACAATCGTAACTTCGTGAACCAAAATAAGTCACTATGTGATGCTGGTAATTTATTTTTGTTCAATTTCAGGCACCAGCAAAAGATCCGGGACAAACATTCGATCAAAAACAGATTCAAGAATTTAAGGAGGTAAATCATGGGTCGGCTTTACATTACGTCCGCCCTTATCCAAGCCGTTACTATCTGATCCGATCTGTGGTGACAATTCATTTAATCCGATACAACCAAATAGTGCGTGTATCAGTTGCGGAACATATTCTGACTGTATTTTTCATACCAGATCACCCGATTCGGATCAGATAAAATTGTGCATGCTCTATCGGATCGTATCGTACGCAACGGAAATATGTATTTATGAAAAATATACATTGCAGTATAAATATATATCAAGCTGTGAGATATTGGTTCCTAAACCTTTTCAGTCGCACACTACCGCCAACCAAACTGTATAACCGTATTAAATTGGAAATTGCTCGTTAATTTTTGTTAGAGTCAATTCGTTGAACTGTTTGGCATTTTTTCTTCTAAAAAGTATTGATGACGAGCGAGGCGGACACAGGTACAAACTGTACAGCAAACACTTGTGTTGTAGTCAACCGGCATGGCAACACATATTTTAAACGCAGAATTCTGTTAGATTCAGTATTAATATTTCGACCATATGGTTGCCGTTTCGTTCGGCTACAACGACTGATCTACCACCAACGTCGCATACCAACATATGAGGTTGCATCATTGTCCAAACACTTATATTTGTATTTCTTCTGCGAAATCCGTTACAAAAATAATATCTTGCTACGTTAAATAAACCTATACAAATTGCGGCTTTGAATGCTTTGTGCTCTTCTGAATTCCCTCATTTTGTATATTTTGGTTTAGCGTTTGCCGGTTCGTGACCGTTATGGTCTAGTTCTTATACTTCCACTTGCTAGGAATTTGGTCGAAATTTACCGATATTATTGAGAGCAACAGAAACGACCCGGACTAACCTCGATAATTTTCGGCACAGTTCCTCTTCAATTTCTGCGTGGCACTGCGTCTATGTTCTTGCAGATGATAAATATTTGAATTCGAATTACGAAAATTGCTCAGATAACCGTGGAACAGACACACAAAGTTGTTGTGAGCTTGAGGTTGCTAAAATTACCATTTCACGATGGGTAAAAATATCGTTGCCACGGAGTCAGGCAATCCGGTTTAATGAATGTAGACTTCCCGGTTGAAGTATTTAAATAATTGTTAGTCCATAGCTATCGAAAAATATAGATATTTTTAGTCGGAAGCCTTCCTAGTTTCTTCATCCACAAAGATTTTTTCAAAACTTTGGACATTTACCCGTAACTTCAGTGAAGAAAACATCATTTTTGGTCCATAGCTATCGAAAAATATCGATATTTTTTAGTCGGAAGCCTTCCTAGTTTCTTCATCCACAAAGATTTTTTCGAAACTTTGGACATTTACCCGTAACTTCAGTAAAGAAAACATCATCGCTGGTCCATAGCTATCGAAAAATATCGATATTTTTTTAGTCGGAATCCTTCCTAGTTTCTTCATCCACAAAGATTTTTTCGAAACTTTGGACATTTACCCGTAACTTCAGTGAAGAAAACATCATTTTTGGTCCATAGCTATCGAAAAATATCGATATTTTTTTAGTCGGAAGCCTTCCTAGTTTCTTCATCCACAAAGATTTTTTCGAAACTTTGGACGTTTACCCGTAACTTCAGTAAAGAAGACACCAACATAAATTGGATTGTAATTGTGCAAGCACAATTTCCTTGTTCTGATATAAGAATTTTACGAAAACTACTGATAATTGTTTTGAGAAAAGTTAAAATTGGTACAGCTTGAAAGCGGAGCTTAGTTTAAAAACAGTTTTAGGCAATAAATGAAGCATTTACCAACCAACTCTGATATACAGTAGGCGTAAATAATATGTTATTTATGTAATAAAGTATGGCTTTTTACAACACTAAAAATTAGACATTAACAATTCTGCAAGAGCAATCTTGCCAAATCAACAATTGTTCCTAAAGTGAACCTACGTTGTAGGCAAAACTAGATTATAATTGATAAATTTGTAATTTTCATATAGATTAATACAAAGAATTAGAGATTAGAAATGACAATTGATCAGACTAATAAATTAGAATTATATCAAAATATATAATTATTTGGATATAATTTTTAGTGCGACACCGTTTCAGAATATTTGGAACAATGTAAGATTATATTTTGGATTAGAATGTCATTAAAAATTGAAATTTTTGCGTAAGTGTCAACTTCAAGAGTCAATTTTTAGACATGGATTATAATATAAATTATCGAATTAATAGCCGGTTCGTTTCTTATATTTCTAGGCGTTTGCTGTGATGGATCAAAATAAAGACGGTGTCATTGACAAGAATGACCTTATGAGTTTATACGCACAAATAGGTAATTACATATACGAGGCATGTTTTGGTGATGGTTAGATTATAGAGCTTTGCTAAAATGATTTATGTCGGTTCTAGCTATCAAGGTACCGACGTAGGCTGTCATGATTGGTTTTCCTGTAAAAAAGTCTGTATTCATTTTAAACATTTCTATGGATTGTCAGACGGAAATACACTGTCTAGTTGTTACATGTATTTTCCGATATCCTACGCCGTGATAAAAGTGTTACAAACAAACACACTCTTCGTCAACAACTAAAACTTTTTGACGTGTTCCACGTGAACGTTATTTCAAGTTACTCATGCAATGTAAACATTATTACACAAGGAATCCAAAGTATCCAATAAAGCTATGCAACGGAGAGAAAGATGAACCTTTTTGTGCAGAATGTCATGCTTGCCTCTAATGTGAGGCATTTCGCACCAAACAATGTTCGAAAACCGTGTAGTTATAAAAACTGCTGATAGGTACAAAACGTAACAGAAGTTGGCGAGCGATTCACGATTTTGAGAATACACATGTATTGTCTGTAGCTTACTATGTCGCGACAATATTAACATTCTACACTTTTGGTGTCAAAAAATTATGTCGTTCTCAAGGCTTAACAAGTAGGATGTTTTAAAGCAACGTATTCTTGCTTGTTTCATATCGGTTAACAATAACATATTCTTAAATTCAACTTGCTTACCAGGAATCAAATTGACAATCAAACAATCAGGAATTGATTCGCTCAAAAATTCGTGTTCACATTTTTGCAATTGGTATTCGCGTTGTTGCGAACGCGAGCATGGACTCTGTGATGTACGAATTGAATTTGTGTTCACGTACATTTGCCTATTTCACACCTTTGTTCACGTTCATCAAATGACGGTCTGAGTCAGGCAGCTATGTTCGAGGTCAATTTGTGTCTTATGACGTACGAGAAAAACGCGACTAGAAATTTCATTTTCACCTTTACGCTGTTAGCAAAGTGTGATTCTAAATCGCAAAATAGTCACCATGAATAGCGTCGACGCGTTACTGAATTTGTTCGCGTTCATCGCTTTTACGATCCTGAACTGACTTGACAAAAGAACAACACACGTGTACGCACCTAAAGAGTACTAACACGTTATATAGAATTCCTGAAATCTCAATTTGTGTAATTCAACTATTTTTTCAGGCAGACTGGTGCGCTTCACATAATACTCTTACGAAGCTTCAATTTATTTTGTTCGCTTAGCTGTTTGAACCATTGTTTCATTTATAGGTATGATGGCAGATGGTAGTAAAATTGATGCCATGTAAAACGGTAAATTTTCAACTTCTATTCTTAATATTTCAATCACTAGCAGCTCTGAATACGGAATATTCTATCAATATTGGACATTTTCACCAAACTGGACTAGAGATTCAGCACCGATTGGTAAGATGATGATTGCTTGGATTGTGATGGCAATTATGCTAAATCTTCAATTGAAATATCTATCTCCACCTGGCTTTAGGTTTGTGTAGATGAAGCTAATTATTTGATTATTTTCAACTGTTTGGATCACGGCGACAGGTGATTTTGAATACAAATCTATTAGAATATATTGAAGCACTGTCACGCAAACTGAACTATGATAAGTTATAGCACTTGATTGGTGAGGTGAGATGATTGCTTTGTGGAAGATACTGATGCAATTTATTAAATATTTTCAATTGAAATATCGTATCTCCACTGGCGCTAGTTGTGTAGATGAAACTGATTATTTTGTATTTCTTCAACTGTGATCACGCTGACAGTTTGATTTTTGAATACAGAATATTTTCTTATTTGCGATATATTGAAGCACTGTCACGCAAACTGAACTATGATAGTTATAGCACTTGATTGTGAGTGGGGGGATGATTCTTTGTGGAAGGATACTGATGCAATTTATTAAATATTTCAATTGAAATATTGTTATCTCCACCTGCGTTTAGTTTGTGTCGATGAAATTAATTATTTAGTATTGCTTTCAACTTTTGATCACCGCTGACAGTTTGATTATGAATACAGAATATTTCTTTTATTTGCGATTATATTAACATATCACGAACTGACTATGATGTTTATGCGCTGATTGGTAGTGAGATGATTGCTTTGTCGAAGGATATCCTGATGCAATTTGTTAAATCTAAATTGAAAAATATTTATACTTGCACCTAACCATTTTAATTTTTTTAGTAATGAAACTTAGATTTATTACTTTTTTAATTTTCTTCATTGTGATCACGCCCTTAGCAGTTGATTTATCAATACAGAATATTTTCTCCTTGATTATTTGAAGCGCTTCACGCAAACTGAACTATATGTTACTTGATTGGTGAGGTGAGATGATTGCTTTGTGGAAGGATACTGATGGCAATTTATTAAATATTTCAATTGGAAATATCTGTTATCTCCACCTGGCGTTTAGGTTTGTGTAGATGAAACTAATTTATTTCGGTATTTTCTTCAACTGTTTGGATCACGGCTGACAGGTTTGATTTTTGAATACAGAATATTTTCTTATTTGCGATTATATTGAAGCACTGTCACGCAAACTGAACTATATTTATAGCACTTTTATTGTGAGTGAGATATTCTTTTGAAGATACTATCAATTTATTAAATATTTCAATGAAATATTTTATCTCCACTCTTTAGTTTTTAAATAAACTAATTATTTATTTCTTCAACTTTATACGACAGTTATTTTTAAATACAGAATTCTATTCGATATATTAACACGCACGCAAACGAACAGAGAAATATGAACTCAAAGAAGCATCAGGTCCGATTAATTTCGGTATTTTCTTCAACTGTTTGGATCACGGCTGACAGGTTTGATTTTTGAATACAGAATATTTTCTTATTTGCGATTATATTGAAGCACTGTCACGCAAACTGAACTATGATAGGGTTATAGCACTTGATTGGTGAGGTGAGATGATTGCTTTGTGGAAGGATACTGATGGCAATTTATTAAATATTTCAATTGGAAATATCTGTTATCTCCACCTGGCGTTTAGGTTTGTGTAGATGAAACCGCCTGTTTCATATGGATTAAAAGCCCGCTTATTGTCGTACTGATTTTATAATATATCCTCTTTTTTAACTTAATTGTTCACAGATGAGAAACAAATCAAGTGGAAGCTTTAAAGACTTAATTGCTCAAAACACAGTAAATTAAGTAAAAGTGAATTCCAAATGCCATACACACCTATTTCGACGAAACGTGGGCATTTTTTTCTGCCTAAAAAGACAACGGCGCATCAGCGGATCAAATCCAACTCATATACAATCTCAAATATGCTCCTGATCAGCGATTCAGCGAATCTTGTCGAAAACAGACTTAATTTCAACCAACAGTTTGTTGAATTTTGAAGTCGTATTGTTCTGCTAAACGCGCTTTCTTGTTTTTTCAGGTACGAACAATTGAAGGTCCGCTGTGCTAAACAAGTTTCTATTTCAGGGACCGATCCGGACGAATCTATTATGAATGCATTCAAAATGTTCGACCCAAGAATGACTGGAAATATATCAGAGGACAGGTAAAAGTGACCACCGAATTACTTTTACAGCTCGCATCTGAAGTGCATGACCCAGCGCAACTAAACACTGTGATTATTAATACAATGTAATGGTGTTTTGAAAACAGACGACAGATAATAAACGTAGTAAAGGCGTCAGGAAAGGGGATTAGGTAAAGGTATAATCTAATTTTAGCGTCCTAATGGATTATTGTGAAATGCCGCTCAGCATGAAATAAAAGATATGAAAATTCGCGCGGACTATTCATCTTTCTCAATTTGCCGTCAGCTGCGTGTAAAAATTTTATATGTTGGTGTCACGCATAAATTTCATCTTATGAAAGTCCGCAAGTTCTTTTATATGACGAGTAATATATTTTATTATGCCAGGAAATTTGTCTTTCCGCTGCGCCCATTATGTTTTACCTAAAATTGTATAAAATCAGCATGAAATGGAAACTCTACGATGTTGACCGTATGATGTCTTCTGACATCACATTTTTGCAAAACTTTTATTATAGGCCTTGTTGCAGAGCCTAAGATGATTTACCTAAAATTGTATAAAACCGGCATGAAATGGAAACTTAACGATGTTGGCCGTATGATATCTTCCGACATCATATTTTTGCTAAACTTTTATTATAGACTTTGTTTCAGAGCCTATGATGTTTTACTTAAAATTGTGTAAAACCGGCATGAAATGGGAACTCTACGATGTTGACCGTATGACCGCTTGCGACATGATAATTTTGCTAAACTTTTATTATAAGCCTTGTTTCAGAGCCCAGAATCTCGTTATGTAGAGGTTTTCAACTTTGGTATACAACAGTTTATTGCCAGAGAACCCGTTGTCGAGCTATTGGCCACAATGCAAAATTGTTCAAAAAGTGAAATTTTCAGAATTTTAGCTTTGTAAATTTTTTTTATTTTGGAATTGAAAGTAAATTGTGGGGTCATTGGGTTATTTAGCCGTTTAAATAAACTTGTTTTAAACTTATACTTTACATGTCCTTAACGTTTGGAGACGTTATAGAGGGATGAAATACTAAACTTAGATGCCGCAAGTGGTTAGACGTAGGTATTTTCAGTTTACCTGGTCTAGCTTTATCGTATTCCAAGTAGCTCAATACGATAAAGCAGTAGGGTTTGCGTAATGCGCATACATATGACAATTGCTAAGAGCCTAATACGTAAAAATAACTCATGCAATTGCGATTTGCAACTAAAAGTTTCGATCTAAATTTCCAAATTTTTGAAACCTTTTGTACATTAGAAGAAGAAGAAATAAAGAGTCGCATAATTTTGAAATTTGCTGAAAATGGCCGTGTGTTGCTATTAATGTATTCATATTGTATTATATTATAGTAATCAGGTGCTTTAAAATATGTCCCGGAAGCAGGCTGGACCTAAACCTTCACACTGGCGCACTCGCTTTGTTTTTCTTTGCTACTAAGTACCTATTATATTTACGGTTGTACCATTATATTTTTTTCTGTAACATGTTGCTGTTTACCCATGATTAAACACTGCTTTTTTGCTTCCAAGTTTTGTATTTGCAAAGCCAAATCATACAATTGAGCAATTAAATCATATAATCATGAAATGACGCAATTAAATTATACGAGTGAACTATATAATATGTACCATCCAACTAAGGTAAAAGATCGTATATACATGTGTCCTACTAAGAGTAGACCTTGGCGCCTTTAGATGGGTATCACAGCGGGGCTTTTAGTTTCATTCACCATACAATGATTCTGCGCTGAGATTTTAGTGATCATCACCCGCGAATTTTGTGAGATGTATTGTAAAAGGTAGCAAAATCATTTTCTTTACCTGTCGGAATGTACCATTCAAAAGATGGTCAAAGCTTCGACCATTAAAGTTTTTGAGTGGGCAGCATAATATAAATATATTTTAAACTTTTATTTATTTTATACAATTAAAGACCGCTGCCATTAATCTAAATCATAAAACATTTTTCTGGCACACCATAAACTCTTGCAAAAGTGAAGGAGTGACTTTTTTCGGAAGATAAAACTCTCGGACTAAATGCTCAACATCAATCTTCACAGTAATGTAAGCATAGCGAAGATTTCCAAATTTAGACCATGGAGCCATGATCACGTTTTAGTCTAACTTGGTCATTTTTATTACAGTTATTTCTTCGAAATAATTTATGAGCATACACGATAAATTACCATGATCACTATCATGGTTCCAGAAGTTCCAGAAGCGGATCTATGGGAGTTCTGTTGGATCTAATGTGCTGAACAACAAGCCTCTTAATTCTGGCAGGAAGAAATACAAAAGTAGATTTTGTTTAACTGTTGTTAAATTCTAAGTCACTAAGTCTAAGTCGAGATCGTGGACACACAACCAACAGAAAATAACCAAAATCAATTTTTGCACCAAATATAGATATTTATTTCGAATTTAGATTCGTAACATACGCTACGATCTCGTGTAGCGGTAACCAATTTAGACTGTTGTTATGTCAGGCAGAGACTTTATCAGGCAAGTCAATTGACCCTTCTGTTTTAAACGTACGTATTTGGTTTACAGGTACAAAACTTGTGAAAATATTATCTGATTAGGTGAATTCATAAATTGGAGAACAGTACAGAGGATGCGATTAAATTTTGAAACAGTTTTACTATAAAACTACAGCTTAGCTTAGAATTTAGCTTGACTAGTTTATTTTATCTTAGCTTTGCTGTTTTAGCTTTATTCTTACCTCTGGCTTCGCACTCTAATACTCATTAGCTAAAGTTGCACTGAGTTATTTAACTCGCTCGATCACAGTTCCAATTGTTTTTGTCAACAAAAGTCAGTGTACGAATATCAGTGAAAAATTTGCATTTATTAAACATTTCTACTATATATTTACAATTTAATGTATTTTAGACTTATGAAGATCCTGAAGAGCAAACGTGGTACGCCTCTGACGGATGAAGATGTAAGCTCAAATTTGTTGTTATTAATTCCTATATTTCGCTGTTTTCACAATTATTAAAACGTACGCAAAAGATTACAAAAGAGTTAGTAGTATATTCGTTTAAACATATATATATCTAAAATTTTGGTCATTCGTATCATTGGTTTTACTGTCATTCGCTTCGCTATTTTATATATTAAATTATTTGGATTGTCAGTAATTAATAGCATTCTTTAATGTTTTTATCAGGCATTTATGGTGACTCAACTGATATTTTAGCCTGCAAATACTCTTTTTTAGACGACAAACTGCAAACCCCGTGCGATCTGCTCTCAAACATAGTCTAACTCACATCAATAGGTTCACCGAAAAATGCAATGTTTGGGAATAATAAATTCCCGAGATAAATATGTAAACATTTTAATGCCTGGAGTCATCGTGCATCTTCATACAGTCTCCGCGATATGGAGTGAACAAGAAGGAAATATTTTGAAGGTCCTCGCACGTATTATAGGTACTAGACTAACCCAACAGTCTTGCCTAAACATTATGTAGATTTGTAAATTCCATTTCAGATCGAGGCAGTGTATGCAGGGAATCCACCGATTTCCGGTGGTCAGGTCGACTATATGGCATTTGTCAAACTGATTACGACGGGAGCTGCAGACGAGTTGGCCAGTGCTTAATGCAATTGTTGTACCGCAATAAAATAACAAAAAACAACTATTTACCATGTAATTACTTATAAAATACGCTCGATACCATGTTAATAGTAATATTAAAAATATTATTAATATATATTATTAATAACAATAAATAATAATATTATTAAATAATACTAAATATATAAATTTTAATAATATTGCACGATATTTTGCTGCCATATCTTTTTTTATTTATTTTTCTTGTTTTTCGGCTGAATTCACAGGTGCAATAATTGTCGTACATTTCTCTTAAGTTTATTGTTACTAATCAAGGAAATTGATTTCCGGGAGGCTTTCCAATAACCGAAATTACAAGCTAAATATATATACCTTTTTGTTCGTACAAGAAAGTGGTTTTGCAAGCGCAAGCCGTTCTAATTATTAAACATCCAAATAGAGAAGCTACTGTAGAACGAAGCACACACGAACAGAAACAATCAAGGTTTCTTAAACCCGCGAAGTGAAGGCTTATTCTTCAAGACATAAATATTAAAGACGGATTCGCAAGGCATATAAACTTAACGGTGCGTTCACATGCTTCCAATTTGCAGCTAAAAATCGAAACTCTCACTTTCATCAAATTCTGAACTCTGCTTAGCGTTCTGGAATAGTAAATTAGCGCAAATTTTAGTTAAAATTTTGAGCTCTCAATTTTATCAAAATTAGAGCTATACCTACAGTAGCGTCAAAGAACGCTAATTTAACGGCAAATATACCGATTGGACTAAACACTAAACAAACTACCACTATAATGACTTATGGTATACTGAATCATGACCTATGATTCATGATGTATTTTGTTAATGTATATAGACATTTTGACGCATATGGAATAAAAATTTAGAGTTATAACAAAAGATTTGAAATACAGTTATTAATTTATGCAAAAAAGTGATATATGAATAAATTGAACTCTTATTGCATAAGCTAGCGAAAGGCTGAGCTAATATAGGGCCTATAAAATTTTATTTGATGTTTCCGTCTTACCACTGATGATTTGGATTCATATCGTATCGCAATATTGTTGATATTAATACAGGGTAAAGCGTTTTACTCCACCAGTTTTTAAATCACGTTGTGTAAGCAATACCTCGTAAAGTACTGCTCTAAAGTGCCGCACTGCTCTAAATGGAAAATTATGTTATTTCAGTTTTTGACATTCAAATTTATAGGTTATTAAGTCAACTGAACCAACTTTTACTTGCAAAATATGCAAGTAATTGTTTTACCATAATGTTCTCACAATAAAGCACGAGACGGGTTTATAATAAAGGTGAAATGTTCTTCGAACTACAGTTTATGATCTGGGATTGTTGTAATCCTACAATCACGGACGCTTCTGAAAAATCTGTTTGTCTACTTTGGGTAGATTGGCGTCTAAAAATTCAGTATTAACCGATGGGTTCACTCTAGGTAATAGCCACTACTAACTGTTCCGCTAATTCTACGTAACATTTGAGTAAACTAAACAACTATTGCAGCAATCTTTATCAGTTTTTAGTGGTTAAACAAATTATAATACGCATGGGCTTGGAAATCAAGGGCGATTCGTCTTTCTTACAGTGTAGTGGTTTAGTTTGTGAAATTCGGGTAGCTAGTCTACTGTGTGTATTATTGCCATATTGGTGCGTTTTATTGGTGTTAATTACTTTCTACCTGGTCTAAAATACAAGAACTAGCACTAGAAGTTCTAGGATATCTGTAGTGTATAAAGCGTATAAAGCTCTTTGGAAAATCCGAACCGCAGTTCAAATGACCAACAATGCAATGGTGGACACGTTTATTGAAACGTGGCCGAGTGGTCGAGCGAACTGTCCTTTCTGTTCTACAAATACACAAGGAATGTGTTAAACTCCCGTTGGCACCTGAGTTTTCACATTTGGAGTCGTATTTTGTTCGAAGCAAATAAATGATGCTGGTAACATATAAAATAATTATAGGACTAATATGGCACTAAGAAAAGATGACTGAAGACCTTGCTATGCTGTTTATGTTATTGAAGTAAATTAATGAGTTTATTTGCCAACTATGTAGATTCACAAATAGTAACGAGCAGAACTATAGGAGCATAGATAACAATGTAACAATCTTCAGGTTGAACACATAACGCCACAATGGTAGAAACCCAACTGTCATTGCGAACCACCTTGTAAACTTTGTTTCCATATTTGACAAACTAAAGCATCTGTAGTATGTTGTGAAACCTTGAATTGAAGTAGAAATCCGCCGACATTAACAAAATTTTTACAGCAAAACATTGATGAACGATATGAGGACGGCATTAATAGCTTGCAAAATAATTGCACTTGTGAATTTTTGCCTTGATTATTACATTTGTAAATATTTTACTGTGGTTGTCGCTACAAAATCTCATATTCATGATAATAGTGTTGATGTTCAAATGATCTGTAGCAGCTTGCGGCCCTTAGACCATTTGCTTTATTTGGATACTTACCGTCTGTAGCTAAACTAACCGCATTTTAAGAGTCTGAGTACATAGATAGTTAACACCGTTGAAGTACAGCTGTTTATCGCGCATTTGTATTTTTAGTATTGTCTGTTAGGTGCCGTCGTTATAGGTACGTTCTGCAATTTAGATAATCATAGTGGAGCAATTGACTGATTTTCAGCTCAGTCACAAAACATCACCTGGGACCTACAAAAGTGTAGGAAATAACTGTTTCCGTAATTAGAAAATTAGTGTTTAAGAAATTTGTTGGTGCCACTGTTTTCCACAAGTACTGACTTGAAATACTAAAAACTATCATCATTTGAGTTAAACATCGATAAACAACTTTGATCGTTGCTTATTTCCGTATTTGCCCAGCTACGGATATACATAGCTCAAGTGTGATTGACACCTAATTCTAATGTACAAATGCTATCCTTAAAAGAAATGGATCCATAAAATACAATAATAATTATTAAATTAAAAAGAAGATTATGAGAAGTTTCGCAGCTCTGCAAAGGTTACAAAACACAGGGTAGTTAATATATTAAACAATACGATTATTTCCATATATACATGTTCAAATATCTTCATACTGCTCCATAGATGTATTACGGAATTGTTGAGCTGCAATTCATTAGACACTTGATTGTAGCAGATTTATCTGAATGTGTGATTTCGTTTAAGTGTAATTATAGATTTGTTAGTTTAGGCCATTATTCATCTTGGCGATAGCTCGAAAGTCACCATAATTAATAAAGTCTCATTTCCGGCTGAAATTTAATGAATTATTGTCGAATTGTTGAACTGCATTTATTGGACATTTGATTGTAGCAGATTTATCTGAATGTGTGATTTTGTTTAAGTGTAATTATAGATTTGCTAGTTTAGGCCATTATTCGTCTTGGCGATAGCTCGAAAGTCACCATAATTAATAAAGTCTCATTCCCGGCTGAAATTTATTATAATATTATCGAGCGATTACAAATAGATTTGATTCTAATAGAAAGTGCCGCGGCAGGAGCATTCGAAGCCCACTAATATTTCGGTGTCTGAGCCCACCCTCAAATACAATATGTATAAAGAACGGTGTCCGAAGCCGCCAATGCAACAGTATTGACAACAGGGTCCGAGCCCCCATATAGTAAATATGTAATACGTTTTTCATTTTTTAATCAGACACGAGGTCCCTTGATACCCATGGTTCCCCTAGGCGGGTAGGGGTGGTGGTCGCGGCCGGGCGAATACATTATACAATAGTATTCAAATAATGCACATTTTCTTTTGTTTTAACATCAGCAAAGAGTTTTTCGTTTTCTGATTGTAACGACCAGTTTACTGTTGAAACGAAACGTAAGAGAATAAATCTAACCTGCCGCTTCACCATGAAAAGCAGCTATGTGGATATTTTTTACAACTCGTATTATCGAATAATGCAACGTATCATCACTGTCAATCTGAGACCAAATATCTATTTACGACTATAGTTCTGGAATTTTAGACTCAGTTTCTCAGAATGTCTGCGGAAGCAAAGAGTATTATATAATATCTTTTACAAATTTAAGCTGATACTTATTCCAATACGTTAGAAAAATATTCCTTATAATTTTTTAATATTTTCCTAGCCTACTCGGATCAGAAAATAAATACTTTAATATTGATATTATAAAATTTTTTTCTGTCTTAAAGTTTTAACACAAAATCGTGTTAAATATTAAGACAAAGAAACGTTCGAAATAGCCTAAGCAAAATCATTTATGCTAAAAGGAAATTTTTTTCTGATTTTAGTTGTTCAAGCACAATCCACCGTATTGTAGGATGACGCAAACTACAATAACATCAGAGTTTAATGGCTATAAAATGTCAAGTGAAGCAATTTTATATAATGCACACAACGGATTAGACGCACATACCTGAAATTAAGCACCTGGATTCATTTAGCAACTTGATAATGAGGTCATAGGGAACGAGTATGATCTTTCTCTGCAATCCAAAGTGAGCCGATGTTAGATGTTACAAGTGTATGCAAAACTATATGACTCATTTCTGGTGTTCGAGCTCACAGCTTTGGGGTGGAACCGATAGCGCTCCTGTATGAATAGCTGAGAATGCCTAAAGAAAAAGATTAAATAATTCCCTGAGTTCTAGTGTCAACCGGTGTTACAAGATGTTACAAGTGTATGCAACACTATATGCATACATGTCGGCAGGGGGGGTAGGGGGTAACCCCTCTGAGATCCGGATCCCCCCCGAAGGCCGAAAAGCCAGGGGGTAACCCCCCAAAGGGCCAGAATATGAGCTCGAAAAATTAGGTAACAAAGTCCTCACGACTAACCGCCTAGGAGAATTTAGCCGACCAGGGGGACTTGCCACCTGGAATGGCCACAACCCCCCCCCCCCCCCGTGGCATGACCGAATGCCGACATGTATGACTATATGACTCATTTCTGATGGTCGAGCTCACAGCTTTGAGGTGGAACCGATAGCGCTCCCGTATAAATAGCTGAGAAGGGATAAAGACAAAAGTGTTCCGTGACAACCAACACAGGCTTACACTAGAACTTAGGGAATTATTTAATCTTTTTCTTTAGGCATTCCCAGCTATTCATACAGGAGCGCTATCAGTTCCACCCCAAAGCTGTGAGCTCGAACACCAGAAATGAGTCATATAGTGTTGCATACACTTGTAACATCTAACATCAATTCACTTTGGATTGCAGAGAAAGAGTGTTCCGATAAAAGTGAGACAGAAGAAAGACAAAAGTGTTCCGTGACAACCAACACCGGTTTACACTAGAACTCAGGGAATTATTTAATCGTTTTCTTTAGGCATTCTTGAAAACGGTCCTAAAATTTATTTAGCGCGCTGAAACTATTAAACAAATAGCCTGCTCCACCCGTGTAAATATTATACAAAGAAAATGACCACCACAAATTTTATGAAGTTAACGTGGGTGACTTCACGCCAAGCGCAGGACCCAACCATTTTTGCAATATTATGTATAGCGTTACATTTGGAAAATAAGGAATTGTTTCTTATTGTGTGAAATAAGAAACATATTATCCAGCCATCGAATATGTATCAGTATATATATGTTTAAAATGTATTTAGACATATACGTATGCAATATCACCACAAGCTGCGTTGTGTTATTGATCAGAAACCAGAACGCCCTGGCTCAGGTCTGAAAATATATATAGCTTCTGGTGAGGCGAAAGTCTCAATGAAATATCACTTGCTATTAACGCTAATTATTGTAAATATGGATTGGTTCTGCTTTTACATATCGTCGATGCATCAAGCTACATAAATTCAGTCGCGGGACACAGAACAATAAAAATAGCAGTAATTATTGATTTCAATGTCGGATAACCACACACATATAATTTTCTTTTATAAATTGACAGTATTTATAGTTTAAATCTAGATTATTTAATCATGCTAAAATATGAATATGTCATATATACGGTTGAGACGAATCAACGATATATAATTATATCCGTCAGGTTGTGCCATTTTTTCACGTTTTGTCCGATTGTTCCTAAATATTAAGCTTTTCTTGAGAACTGTCCACCAATGAAGACAGCTCACATTGTTAATTGTTGTATTAACTGAGTTAGCCTACAATGTCTGTTTACACGAGCTCTGTTATTAGCTTGTTTGCAAGGTTCTTTAAGGAACCGAGCAATAGCTCCCGAATAATCCATCGGCTTGCGTACGCCGCTCTCACCCGTAGATCCCGGGTTCGATCCCTGGTGCCATCTTGAGTTTCTTAAACGTTGCATGACAGACAAATCATTTCGGGCGATAAACTTTAAAGCTAACGGACACAGTAATGTTTTGATCATATGAGACCGTCTAATTCACGTGTATTGTCTGCTCACGAAACAATAATGGCTCACATATCAGTTAATATTGAAAGCAAAATAATATGTGCTTACCGTAGTCTGTGTCGTCATAATGGAAATTTGTCAAGCTAACCAATGTTTAGTAATGCACATATGTATTGAGGGTAACAAAATTGCACATGGTCAATATTTAAGACATACTTTGCTTGCTATGAAAAGGATTGCGGTACAGTCTCTGCATAGTTTCTAAACAAATGCTTTTTGAAGGCAGGTGTATCTGAGTCTATCCGTATATGAACTCATGGACTCCAACAATTACTTTCGATGGAGTATCCGTTGCACAACCCTTCGCTGTAAATCATCTAGGACAAAACATGACTATTAAAATTTTTGATACTGCTCCTTTTCTCTTAGGATAGATAATTATCATAACTGTATTTATACAAAATTGTCAGTGTGGTTTTGTAAGCAGATACGAACTGAAGCGGAAACGATACGTAAGCGAAAGTAAACAAAAGCGGAAGCGATACGTAAGCGGAAGTAAACAAAATGACTTTATTGAAGTAACGCACAAGTAACTGATAACATGAACTGGACTGAATAGTAGGAAGCAAAACTGAAGTGGGTCGAGAACCTAAAGTTTCTAAGGCTTTATATAGTACAGAGATCATGCCACCGAATCTTCTAGACTCCCACGCGTTTTCTTCTGACGTGTTCTCCACCTGCGTCCAGAATCTTCTTTGTCGACGTGTCGCTGAGCTCTGTCACGTGAAAGGTATCAACGTCGCCGAGCGGGGATTATTGCGGCGAGATCTGGGGACGATAGCATGTGCTTACAGCTTTTCTTAGACAGCGCATCGTCTTTATGGTAGTTTTAATTCGCATTATCATCTGACACAGAATCGTTACAATTATGTCAAAAGCATGTTGTTAAAGCGCAAATTTTCTATAATAATTTGATGTTCATGTGATTTATGTCACTTTGTTAAACTCTTAAACACAGCTCCTGTCAGAGATGCACTGCGTGATACTATTTGAGGTTTTATTTCATTGTACGTTGCCGATGCGTGTAATAACACAGTCTCATAATTGTGTACCTAGTTAAATCTATTTTCAAGTAAATATTTCTGCCACAGAGAATCCAAAGCTCCAACACACCACGGCAAAACGACCACACACGCAAACAAACACCACAATCACCAGAGAAACACACAGAACACGCCTTCAAGCAAAACAAACACATACCAGACAAGACAGAAGTCACCGCCACACTACCAAACGACCCCCCAACCCCAGTCAGAAAAAACGGAAGTAAATATTTACTGCGCTACAGATTAGATTTGATCCAATTTTTAGCCCCCTCTACACTAACAACACTGAGATCGGCAATATAGCGACCCATACTACGCCACAAAGGGGATAAAAAAGAGGCGAAGTGTCCATAAAAACACGCAAGAGAAAGTTAACATTGCCAAATTTTAAGAAACCTAAGGACCCCTAAAATGCCGTAAACAATGGAGGAAAAATCAAAAGACCCCATTTGGAAAAGACGGGAAAGGGTAAGCCACCCCTGGGGAGGGAACGGATAACAAAAGGGACGGGCCGGGTACGTGCCAACCTTTTCCCAGGTTTACATAAATGAGAAAAGAGCGGGGGCTCATGGACAATGTCCCCCCCAGCCTTCATTGGGGTGGAAATACTCCATGAGAGTATATTTTGGGGATATTGTCCAAGAGGTTTTTCTAGGTTTTTTGGGCACTGTTATTCCAGGTAATGTCTTGGACTTATTATTATAGTAAAATAATTCTCACAGTAGATAAATTCACATAAAACTCACACAATAGTTCACGTAATAACGCAATAATTATCACAGTAGGTAGTTAAGTATTTACAAGTTAGTTCTCACGACACAATTAGTATTTACAACTTAGTTCTCACGACACAATTACCTCTTTTCTTCTATAAAAGGAGGACACTCTCCTCCAGTTCATCATTCAAGATGTTTCGCAACGAAGTGCTGCCGCTGATCGATGACAACGAGAAAGCTATTCGCTGGATGCAACAGAAGCGCCTGCTGGCAAACGCGATGCAGTGCAAGTCTTGCAGTAGCATTATGAACTGGACAAGGTACGCCAAAACGAAGGACGGCTGGGCATGGTGCCAGAACAAGGACTGTCCTAAGTTCAAAAGCACAACGACTATCCGAAATGGCAGTTTCTTTGCCAACTCCAACGTAGGTCTTCCACAATGGATACACGTGCTCTACTTGTGGGCAATCGAGGAATCAGAGAAGAACGTCATGGAGCAGGTCGGGCTGTCAAGCAAAACGGTGGTAGACGCGTTTGCATCTTTCCGAGAAATATGTTCTCGTTATCTTCAGGCCAACCCAATCCAGCTTGGTGGGCCGGGGGTGGTGGTTGAGATCGACGAATCGTGCTTCAGCCACAAGCAAAAGTACCACCGGGTGCGTGCGCCTCATACGCAGATATGGGTTTTCGGTATGGTGGACACGAGTCACGAACCTGCCGTTGGATTTATGAAAATGGTGGTACGCCGTGATGCCGCTACCCTGCTGCCGATCATACGCAACGTGGCTCTTCCAGGCACAATAATTCATTCGGACGAATGGCGGGCGTACCGTGGCATCGCAGAAATGGGCCTGACCCACCGGACGGTAAACCACAGCGTCAACTTCGTAGAACCCAATGGTGTGCACACACAGCACATCGAGTCCTACTGGAACAAGCACAAGCGTCGCATCAAGGCCATGGCTGGTTGCAAACGAGACTTCCTGCATTGGTACCTGCAGGAGTTCATGTGGAGGGATAGGTTTCACCATGCACCCTTCGAGTCTATATGCCAGCACATCGCCGATTTATATTCTTTTTGAAGCAAATACAGCTCCTTGTATCAAAACATCCCTCTCAAGGGCTACTAAATGAGGTTGGTGAACTTGGGGAGGAAAATGTCCAGGAGCTCACATTTGGGGGAAAATGCCCCGGGGCCCCACTTGGGGGGGGGGGAGGGCCTCCACAAGAGCCGCACGGCGCGCCCCACCCCCCCCCCGACAAGGAACCAAGATTTCTACACGCGGGGGAGCAACGACGAGGGCCCACCACCCCCTAGAACCAAAGAATAAAGAGCGGCCCCACAACACCTCCCCCCCTGCGGGCAGCAAACCTCACTTAAATACACGCCTCCACCCGAGCCCACACCTCCTTTATTCGGCGGAACAAACCGAAACAGAGACACAGCGCCCCTATAACGCACCATTCTCTTCTTTTGCATGCGAAGACCGTCATGAATGCCAAAAATCCACCACCCAATGGACCTCTATATGGCTATAAATCTGGTCCCTCCTATATGCATATCAAAACCAACTACAAATACAGAAACTCTTTAAGCTTGCAACTACCACTGGTCATATACAGAAAATGAAAAACAGCCCCAAAAAATCTGCCGCGGGAGCAAAAACGAAAACATCATCATGGAATGATATAATTCCCACACCAAGATGCGGCAGAAATACTTTTCTTGCCAAATTAAATAAGCTAAATTAAACATCTTGGAAAGCCATTACACTCGCATAACGAAAATCTGCACTAAACAGGAACTTTGTAGGAGCTCTCAACCCTCAAAAGTGGGGGGGCCCTTAAACCACCCTCAGCCCCACCTCCCACATTCCCCCACCACCGGAGCCCGCAAACCAGGCCCGAGCCGGCTCTAAAATTTTTCGATCATTCGCTCGTCTAGTATGGTGGCTCAAATTCACGGCGGACCATTTGTTTCGCAGGAAATGTGGACCATTTTCAATGCGGTAGATATAAAAGAGGTTTTTCAACGAATCATCTAACACTGACAATCTTTATTACAGAAACTATGATTTTGGTTAACACGCAGCCATTATAAAAGTATGTTCCTCTTCTGGTGTACCAGAATATACCAGGGTTGTCCTCATCGGATCATTAAGACTTATTACAGGCCAAACCCTAAATTCAAAATTACTTTCCATGAAATTTAAGAGAATATTCTTGATCTAACTAAGCCTTATATTTTGGGATAAAAATAATTCTTTAAAATTACAAGAAATAGTTCCGGCGGTGAAAAAATCAAACAATATTCTCTTAAATTCAATGGTAAGTATTTGCGCATCCGCCCATGTTTTGCTTTCAATGATGTCCGGTGCATTATCAACTGCATCAAAGCTTGCCATTGCTAGAATTCAAATAATGTGTCGTGTCATATCGTGTTTTTTAAACTTTTAAATGTTTCAAATGGTGATCCTCATTGGTACTGCTGTGCGTGACTATATCAGGCGTACCAATCAAAATACCACATACCGAGGACGTGATATCTGGGAATGCTAATCGAGGTTGTCGTTTAACCACGTTAAAAGCTTGATTTTCTGACAATATCAGGCGTACCAATCAAAATACCACATACCGAGGACGTGATATCCGGGAATGCTGATCGAGGTTGTCGTTTAACCATGTTAAAAACTTGATTTTCTGACAATATCAGGCATACCAATCAAAATTCCACATACCGAGGACGTGATATCCGGGAATGCTGATCGAGGTTGTCGTTTAACCACATTAAAAACTTGATTTTCTGACAATATCAGGCGTACCAATCAAAATACCACATACCGAGGACGTGATATCCGGGAATGCTAATCGAGGTTGTCGTTTAACCACGTTAAAAACTTGATTTTCTGACAATATCAGGCGTACCAATCAAAATACCACATGCCGAGGACGTGATATCCGGGAATGCTAATCGAGGTTGTCGTTTAACCACGTTAAAAACTTGATTTTCTGACAATATCAGGCGTACCAATCAAAATACCACATACCGAGGACGTGATATCCGGGAATGCTGATCGAGGTTGTCGTTTAACCACGTTAAAAACTTGATTTTCTGACAATATCAGGCGTACCAATCAAAATACCACATACCGAGGACGTGATATCCGGGAATGCTAATCGAGGTGGTCGTTTAACCACGTTAAAAACTTGATTTTCTGACAATATCAGGCGTACCAATCAAAATAGCACATACTGGGGACGTGATATCCGGGAATGCTGATCGAGGTTGTCGTTTAACCACGTTAAAAACTTGATTTTCTGACAATATCAGGCGTACCAATCAAAATACCACATACCGAGGACGTGATATCCGGGAATGCTGATCGAGGTTGTCGTTTAACCACATCGAGGTTGTCGTTTAACCACGTTAAAAACTTGATTTTCTGACACTATCAGGCGTACCAATCAAAATACCACATACCGGGGACGTGATATCCGGGAATGCTGATCGAGGTTGTCGCTAAACCACGTTAAAAACTGGATTTTCTCATGAATTATGAACTGCTGCTATAAGAAGTTATGACACTGGTGAAATCAAACAATCTATTTAGTTGGGAAGGACATAATCGTCACTTAGAAAAAATATTTCAGATTTTTATACTGCCGAATTTTCAGCCAAAGGTTGCGCTAAAATACTTAATTTGCAAATCAAAATTGTAATTTAGTACTGGTTCATTTCAAACATCGTTGTATTTTGTAACCATAATAAGTAAATACGTTGCGATACGCAATATTATAAAGGTTTTGGATGACATAATCAGTAACCAAATGTCGCAATTCAATGTATTTTTTCTGTGATTGACACCCTGAATTGCTATGCTACGGTATTAAGTTTCAGCACGCAGTCTTGTTAATTTCAATTGGAAACCGCCGTATAACTCTACACACACTGTATTAATTGGTGTATCCCAGATTACACAAGCTGAAGAGAATAGTAAAAACAAGAGTATTGTGCAGCATGAATTGGCTACCCTGTGCAGATTTATATATAACAAACATCTTGATGCAATTGTGTTGCGACGCAACAGATCGGTTTGTTTCTTGATCTCGATATCAAATAAGTATGCTTGTGCGATTATGGGCGTTTCAGATCACACGCAAACTTTTAGGAAAAGCAAAAATTGCATTGCATACATAATGAATTTGTTGTGAAAGAATTTACAGAATATAAAAGCTTTATTGGTTGAATTTGACATGTGGAAAGTGCTATTGCGAGCACAAATTATCCAAATCTTTCCGTGTCTCTTACGTTTCAAAGATAATGAGTCTGTTTCTTAATTGGAAAGCTTCTGCGGCAGTCTAGAACATACCTAGCTAATTTAGATATCTAATTTGTGGCTTTCTTAGCGACGTTATGACGATTTTACATTTGTTAGATATTGTAGCTTAGCCTAATCATAGCTGGGTGCAAAACAAGCTTTTTAGCAAACTATTTTATCGTTTATATATATTTTTAGTATAAGAGACTATTATTTTTAATGATTTGAGAATAAACAAATTAAACGAATTTGTTTACTTTGAAGATGCGAAATTAAGTAAATGAATTTGAGGATTAGGCAGTCCTTAAAACGTTTTTATCCTAATATGTAACCTGTTATTAACTGACATTGTACAGAAAGGTACGAGTTGAACCTTTTAATACTCAAATTACGTTGTATATTGCGTAATGATTAATAATAGCAACATGAACAATGCACTGTAACTGAATATTTACAATAAATTAAACGCCCAATTTCTCTTACGTAGGTCCAGGTCAAATGCGTATGTAAGTAGGATATATATTCAAATAAATGTAAATCCTAGTTTCTCTTGCGTAGGTCTAGGTGAAATGCGCATGTAAGTAGGATATATATTCAAATAAATGTTAATCCCAGTTTCTCTTGCGTAGATCTAAGTGAAATGCGTATGAAAGTAGTGTAGCCTATGTGTTCATAGGGGTGTTTAGTCCCACTGTAGATTACACACGAACTAACAGTTGGTTACTACAATATTCCCCAATGCGAGCACCTCGGACTATTTATCTTACGAGCTTAATCCTAAGGCCTTAACATGTAACACTAATAATTCAGACAGTTTATTTCAGACACTATAACAAACTATAAACTCTACACACAGTAAAACAAATAAACGGCTGAACCGTAATCGCCTTGATTGCACAGCTTCTGAGGCCGACTGAGGCCCTGATCCAGCTGCACAACCGCTTAAATACCCGAGCTATAGGTCTACTCCCAATTTTCTCTTAGTTGATTTCTCTAAGCGATGGAAATTACATAATAAGTTTTCCAAGTTTCACTCTGGTTCCCCTCCCGTAAAATTCTCTCTTAAACCTAAGTGAATTTTAGTCGTTAGAGAATGAGTTTTTGTGAATTTCCCCGAATTCTTAAGTATAAACAAAATTTAAGATTTCATCCGAAAATCCAGCAGATACACATACACATATCCGCTAATGTAGGCCTAATGCTTAAGGCACCCAACCCTTACACTCAAATCCGATATATTTAAATGCTATGCCTTAGGCGCTCATTAAGTCTTTTATTTCTAGTCTCCCTTTAGAAATTCTTCTACACTTAGCTATGTCTTAAAATGTTCCTGCGCCCTGTATAAAAATTCCAACACACAAGCAAAATACATTAAGTGAACATAGAAACGTAAACATGACAGAAGGTACTGCATACATACACTACGTTCCGACACACAACACATTCATAAACATATTATGTATACACACGTCGCATAGAGATAAACATATACAATACAAACATTTTTATACACATTCACAATCAACAACCAAGCACATATTATACAGTATATGCTTGACACAGATAATAAACAATATTTTTAAATAAACGTCCCCATAGTAATATTGCGCATGGGCTAGGTTGGACTTCCAAAAATAGAAATTCATGAACATGGATAAAAATCATTTTAATTTAAACATGATAGGGCAAACCACGTCACATTATCCCTCTGCTGCACAAAAATTTGTCCTCAAATTTTCCCAAGAGTAGAACTATATATTTAGTTTTTAAACGCACCGAGGTACACATTCAATAGCGCAATCCATTAATCAATCAGAGAAATCACTCAAACATTCAATCTATCGATCAATTAATCAATCAATCACTGTTTTTGTTTTTCTGCAATAATCAATGTTCCAGCAGCTGAATTATGTTATATTCAATGTTAATGCCTCGCGCAATATTGTTATTCATCCGTTCCAGATGTATAGTACGGTAACATTTTCTCGCTCACCCACCAGTTGCCCACCTTGCCGGCCGCCATCACCATTAATGTATCAGGTAGTATGATCGAATTCGCATTCACCCTTGTGTTAATGTTAATACATCATATTCGTGGAACATGAATTACCACGCGTATTTCGCATGAGCCGACACAGCTACCACCACCCGTTTTGCTACTATGTGAATCGAAATTATACCCGCCAAAATACCCATCACTTGATCAATGACAACAGAGCCGTACTAAAAAGAGTTCCAAAGACACCGGCATTTACGTAAACACAGCGCGCCACCATACACACAAGTCACAACTGCAATCACATACAACATACAGCGTTGATAATTCTGAACTTGCGGTACGAAATTAAATAAATCGTGCACCCGACTCGTAGTCAAACTGCGTCTAAATTATAATGACATTAAATACCTCAATTGACTTCAACCATACTTCAATATGCATAAAGTTATTAGCCACTACCACTTTATTTAATAATTGTACCCTTCCAAAAACTAATTAATCTACACCTTATAAACACCCTTGCAATTACTGGCATTTAATTACTAAATGGAGATAGCCAACTACGTCGTTATTAATTCGTGCACTCCTAAGGAAAGTTTCTCTGAAAGATTATCTCAATCGACAGATTAAAAAATTGAACTGTTAGACTATTATCTATATACCAACACAATTTAAAATGATTTTTGATTAATGTACAGGTTCTTGAATTTTTGAAAACAGTGCTATCGAACATAAATATCATGCAAATTAGTCACGCAAAGTACACACGTATCAATACAATTCATTCATAATATGTCATGTCAGTTATATTTTGACAAGATGAATAAATTTGGTAAGTTCAATATTTTTGCGATACTTATAAAACATTATACAAATTATTCTACAAAGTTGCGATCGGAATCACACACCGGCACTATGTGGTTACGTTATATCAACCCCATGCCTTGTGTTACTGTTTGTCTACAAATACACAGTGTTCAAATTACAGCTATACAATTTTTCAAGACTATGTTCTGTCAGACGTGTATTGGGCCTAACTTTTTTTGAAGCAAGTTATACAGAGCAATTATAACGCTGTGAACTAGTTACTTTGTGATTTATGTGGAAGTTACACTGAGTTATCATTGAAATTATGAGGTATTAAATGAAGTATATGCTCAACTTCAGAACAAAATTTAGAAAGCAACCGCTAAACTGCTAATCATATCGGACGCCTTTTACCGCGATTCTATGTGACCAGGTACATTAAGCGACAAGATTATTACAGTCGCACTATTTACTACTTCTTACGCTATACGTGCCAAGCTACATACTATAAGTATGTACATATATATAGACACATACACATATATAAATATTCACATTCACTTTAAGATTGTCAGCCGCATAAATTTAATGTTTATATGATCTGGAAATATTTGGTAACCTCATTTCTATTCGAGGGCTGTTTAAAAACAGTAGCGACGATTAATATTATTTAGAGGTTTAAAAAATACAACTTCAAGGTTTTTCTTTTGAGGGTTTACAATAATGCAAAATACGAATTATAAAAAATATTATACATATACGACAGCTATATTTTTCAAAAAATCCTACTACCGCAGCCACTAATGTTCTGCCATGTATTAATCAACTGTTACTGTTGCCTATTCTATTGCCACATTCGCTGCAGATATATTCTGCGTAAAATCAAGCTTATCGTAGTAAACAAAATATTTTAATTTTGTTTATAGCAGCCTACAACATAATTCTCTTGGACGTTTACGTGATATAGATGTAAATGCTGGTAGATTTTTCAAATCATGAAAACAAGCTGCTAAACAAATCTATAATTTTGCAGTGCAAAAGAAATTTATGTATACATATATCATCACTACTGTTAATATTTTTGATCATTGGAATATGCGTGTGCATGCTACAAAATCATTTTATTTATACTGATAGCGCGAACAGCCGCGAGCTCGTAGGGACATAAAATCACCTGCGGGCTCATTTTAAAATACATGCCGTGGCACACAGGGACATTGCACCTCCTGTGTGTCAGCTTATATACTCGCAAACGGCACACAGGGATATTACACCCCCTTGTGTCATTTTTTTTATAATTTACGGACCGATACGAGACTTAATTCTCTCGTATGTCGCCAAGACGAAACGGAACAACACAGCCGCGCGGACAACGGACGATCCACAAGGACATAAATTCTCCTTGTGGGTCAACCTAGGGAACCCGCATACATAGAAAATAATAGGATCGTTGGGTTTGTATACAAAGATTAGGCCAAAATTTTGCAACTTCCTTGAGTTGAGTTTTAAAATGAGATAGAAAATTTCACACGATAGTGCAAAGGCACAAAGCACCAAAATGCACACACAAATGTGATGTGATAAAACGACATATTTAGCGTTCAAGCGAGAAAACCCCTTTTTGACATTTTTTGCATGGGATTACGCCCTTGAGGTACATCTAAACTTCCAACAAAGTGAACAGGATGGCCACTAAACCGGAGCCCAGCTCGCAATCAAATTGTATTAAAGTACACATATGAAAAAATAGTAACAGAGTTTGAGAACCTCTCCAACTTTTATTATTTTTGTACCCTTGAGCACAGGATGCATTGCATACACGCGGGTAGATGGCCACTAAACCGGAGCCTAGCCGAAGACAAATGGTAAATATGTAATAAAGAACACATCAAAATAAATATGTAATAAAGAATACAGTCAAATGCGTATGTAAGTAGGATATATATTCAAATAAATGTAAATCCTAGTTTCTCTTGCGTAGGTCTAGGTGAAATGCGCATGTAAGTAGGATATATATTCAAATAAATGTTAATCCCAGTTTCTCTTGCGTAGATCTAAGTGAAATGCGTATGAAAGTAGTGTAGCCTATGTGGTCATAGGGGTGTTTAGTCCCACCGTTGATTACACACGAAGTAACAGTTGGTTACTACAATATTCCCCAGTTCGAGCACCTCGGACTATATATTTTTGGAGCTTAATCCTAAGGCCTTAACTTGTAACTATAATAATTCAGACAGTTATTTCAGACACTATAACAAACTATAAACTCTACACACAGTAAAACAAATAAGCGGCTGAACCGTACTCACATTGATTGCGCAGCTTCTGATTCCGACTGAGGCCCTGATCCATCTGCGCAACCGCTTAAATACCCGAGCTATAGGTCTACTCCCAATTTTCTCCTAGTTGATTTCTCTAAGCGATGGAAATTACATAATAAGTTTTCCAAGTTTTACTCTGGTTCCCCTCCCGTAAAATTCTCTCTTAAACCTAAGTGAATTTTAGTCGTTAGAGAATGAGTTTTTGTGCATTTTCCCGAATTCTTAAGTATAAACAAAATTTAAGATTTTATCCGAAAATCCAGCAGATACACATACACATATCCGCTAATGTAGCCCTAATGCTTAAGGCACCCAACCCTTACACTCAAATCCGATATATTTAAATTCTATGCCTTAGGCGCTCATAAAGTCTTTTATTTCTAGTGCTCCCTTTAGAAACTCTCTTACACTAAGCTATGTCTTAAAATGCTACTGTGCCCTGTATAAAAATTCCAACACACAAGCAAAATACATTAAGTGAACATAGAAACGTAAACATGACACAGATACTGCATACATACACTACGTTCCGACACACAACACATTCATAAACATATTATGTATACACACATCACATAGAGATAAACATATACAATACAAACATTTTTATACACATTCACAATCAACAACCAAGCACATATTATACAGTATATGCTTGACACAGATAATAAACAATATTTTTAAATAAACGTCCCCATAGTAATATTGCGCATAGGCTAGGTCTGGACTTCCAAAAATAGAAATTAATGAACATGGATAAAATCATTTTAATTTAAACATGGTAGGGCAAACCACGTCACAGTAGGATATATATTCAAATAAATGTAAGTTTCAGTTTTTCTTGCGTAGGCATAGGTGAAATGTGTATGCAAGTAATATGTTCAAATAAATGTAAATCCTAGATTCTGTTGCGTGGATCTAGAAGAACGCCTACGGAAGATGGATATCCCATTATACCAGACTGCTTTTAATAGTCATTAGGTGACTGGCCCATGTCACTCTGCTGGGCGTTACGTTGTAACATTAAAAAAAGAGTAACCCGTTACGTTGTAACATTAAAAAAAGAGTAACCCCCGATTTTAGGCTAGCCTTAGTGTATGTCTCATATAAGGACCTTTTGGCCATATCTACTTTTCTACGATAACATTATAATATTACAAGTTGATTTTCGAACTTTTTAAAACTGCTGATATTGGCTTTCGTGTTAACTCTTTACGGCATGCTGTTGCTCTGAAGCAACTTATTACAATACAAAAGCATTGCATTGACCCAGTTCGTCGCATAGCATTTGTTTGGCTGCGTGTTGTTATTCGCTCGAGCTGTAAGGAGCCTCAGTAATCTTAACAACCGCGTGGCCATAGCTCAGTCATTACTGATTGCAACTCTAATGCAACTGGATCGGATACGATTCATCGCGCCGGCAATGTTCCTTCTAAGACAATCGAAATACAAACTAAATTAATGAAGTAAAGAGTTTGGATATGAAAATTAAGTGTGTCGATACTGTAATAATGCATGCATATATTTCTCTCGGACAGCTGCATTAATGTTGTACTGTTCTAACAGTATAATGTGTTTGATAAATCCATGTGTATATGAATGTCGTCAAGTGTATCATCTGTTTAAACGATAACTTTTGTAAATCACTATAATCATACAAACATTTAAGACAGAAGTCAATCCACCAGGGACTCGATAATTAACTCTCATCATTGTTTGTCTGTAACAGGCTCGTTCCGGCCCGTTACGCGTCTCTCACACGATTCCGACGTTAAGTCCGCTTAAACACGCCTCAAATCGGAGTGGATAAAAGTTTACGGGAACAATGTTTTCATGTGGTGTGACTGGGTGCCATGGGCACCGACAATTGCGTTTCGTATTACTATATTATGCATGTATTTTTGCCGTTGCTATGCTTTTGTCATTGATATAACCTGTTATTGCATGACCTGTTTTATGATTGTGTAGCCGGATAAGGCGCCACTGAGCCCAGAGGAAACTGGCTTCGCTCATCTGGTTAAACTCAGAAAGATAAAAATGTAGGATAGTATTTCACTGGCTAGGACAGAGAATCCGAACGGAACTCGACCAATAGCCCATGTTTCTCCACTGGAAGTTCAAATTTCTGACCGTCCGGGAATAGGAGGCCCTTGACAACTTAAGGGATCGGAAAGTAATCAAAATCAGGACTATCAATTTTTACCTGGTTCAAGCAAACCATAGCCTAATGGTCACAATAGTGAGCCGAGACAAATGGGTTACGGTAATTTCCGATTATTCGGAAACAACGGACATCGGGCTTGTTTATCGGCCCGTAGCCGTCCAACGGTTCAGATTTACCGAAAAGGCCCGAGTTTTTTTTTTCGGTAGAGAATTTTTAGGGCTTTCAAACGAGCTCAAGACATCACAAATTGTTGGAGGATTTCCTGAGATATTCTAGGGACAAACAGATGAACATTTAATTAACAGCCAATACTTACGCTAGGTTTGGCTGGTGACCATGGTTCCGAGTGGACCTGATATAGGCATATATATATATATAGTTATGTATATATATAGATATGTGTGTACTGCCTGATTTCCGTGTCGCGGTACGTCTATTTTTCCGCCCCTCCGTATCAAAACCTTTCTTTTTGTAGCACCCTTTGACGCCCAAAATTGCCTGACCACCATACTAACAACTGGTTTTTCCGGTACTCATCGGATCAGTGATCGAACGTACGCGCGTTTCCAAGTAGTCTACCCATTTAGGCACCTGGCGAGGCTAGGCGGGTCTCGATCTGACCAGTCATCCCGCTGCTATATAACTTATCTTCCTGTTTTAAAATGCACCACGAAAATTCAACACAAAATTCCGTCAGTTTGTACCAACTCCGTATTTGACCCCAGACCCTAAATGTGCTCACGCGACCCCTCATTCTGCTCGCCTGCTCCTGGCGAGTACAACAATATCCGATATTGGCTCTCGTTGAAGACACGAAGAGACACTGGACAGATCGTTTTGGGACATTGTAAATTTATTAACATCTTAATTTTGTTTTATTAACTTTTGTGACAACTTTTCGCTTAACTTTTTCTGCTTGGTAGTTCTATCGTTAGTGATTTGCTTTATTGCTATCCGTTATTTTTGCAGCGTTCAGATTGTATCGATTTGGTTGTGGAACTAAAGTGTTGCCTATCGGCATCGTTGAGTTTCTTTTAAATAACAGGCTCGTGTGAAGTCTTATTAGCGGAGCTGCTTGCAAGTTCTCGGGCGGAGGAAGTTTAGGATACCTCCAAATTAATTGTTAAAGAAGACTACTAGTGCCCATCGCCTCACCAGGCCTTGCTGAATTTGGACGCTTGTTGCACAACTATTTCTAGCTGATATTTAACCGGAACCAACTTTATATACGTAGGGACAGAAAGACGGTAATCGAGCAAATGGATTCCACCGTTAACCATAACGGAGATTTGGAAACCAACGATTTTCTTGGCTGGACTGACGGACCCATGGAGGACGACTTACGTGCCAGGCCGCGACGGGCCGCTGGCACCGGTGAGCGACCGCTCACTCCCCCGCCCCGACCTCCTGGACAATCGCGTCGGGGAGAATCATCTGAGTCACCTGGACTGGATACAAATACTGCTAATGCTATCCTGCACCACCTGACTACCCAACCAGCTGGTCCTCCTATGATCCCACTAAGAGACATGCCTACTTTTGATGGGAAACCTGGAGGCCAAGACTTTGAGGACTGGGTTCGAATGTATAATCGTCTCGTCAACACCAATGGTTGGGACGATCGGCGAAAATTTATTTGCGTTCCAGCATTCTTGCGTGGACCGGCAAGGGAGGCCTTTGAGGGCCTTCCACCGTCAAAACGCCAAAGTTTTCTAGGACTAGTTGCTAACTTGCGCTTTCTATTTTCGTCGTCTCGCCGTCCAGAGAAATCATTGTCTGGACTGTGCACACGACAACAGGGAGCAAATGAACCCGTAGCGATGTGCGGTTTAGAATTGCAGAAGTTGTGTGATCGCGCTTTTCCCGACATGGAAGACGAGCAGAGGGACACCATGCTTCGCACGTTTTTCCAGAGAGGCTTACGCCCTGAGGTGCGTAGGCAGGTTCTCAACCAGATCCATGAGTGTGAGACATTTCGGGATACCGTGAGTGTTGCGAAGCGATACGAAGACGCTAGCGCCGCATGCCCCGAACCAGACGCGCCTGTCGCTAGTAAGCCTCGTGCCAAAACGGTAAATTCTTTACTTGAGGAAGGAGGTGAAGGCCTGATCACACAGCTTCAAAACATGATGGAGGAACATCGCAAGGCGAACAATAACAACAGCGATACAATAAGTCGGTTGCTGGATGTAATTGATAAAAGGGTCGAAAGCCCGCGTCAACTTAACGCTCTCGCGCCGCCGTTTGTGCCCGGCTCACCTGCCGCGCCTCTGTGTTTGCCGATACCGCACATTACCTGCCATCGCTGCGGAGAACCAGGACACGTCATGCGCGAATGCCCGTATAACGCGCGCTACCCGCCTGCTGTGAATGGCGCGCCGCGCAATATCGATCCAGCCCCAGCATACGCATCTGGAGCTGCGCGTCGAGAGCCAGGGCAGCAAGGACCGAGAAACGGCGTGGATATATACCCACGAAACGATAACTACACTGCGGGCCGAGGCGGCCCACCGCCACAGTTACGGCGAGCCGAAAGCAGAAACGGATATCGGAATAATTTCGGGTGGAACAATCCACCCAATGCGGGAATGCGACCTAGTGGCCCGAATCAAGCGGGACAGCAATATGGTCGACCACCGCCGGGATTTGCTAGTAATACTCGCGGAAATGATAACTATACGAACCGGCCGGTTCAGGCCTATGGATATCAACGGGCCCAAAGCGAATGACCCCAATCTAATAGAGGCATGGGGCCCCAGCCACCGCAGACTGGTCGATTTTATTCACGGGACGACAACAACCGGAACAGCGGCGCTGTACCGCGTCGGCGATACCAGTTAAATTGCAGCGCATCGCAAGGTAATGGCAATAGAGAACCAAGCCCAGCCACTACTCATCGTCTAGAAGTGCTCAGCCGTGAACTCGGTATGATCCAAGGTAAACTATGGTGTAGTGAACCGACTGGACGAGTGAACGCTATCGCGACTACTGACGAACCATTGTACAATGATGACGGATACCTGATAAACAGACACGGTGACTTGGACGATTTTGAGACTATGGAAGGACTCGTTGAGAGACATCTGGACGTGATCACGTCAACTTCGTGGGCTGATGCCGCGCGTCTTCCACGGAGCCGTGATCTAGTTCAGGGTATGGACAGCCCCGGACTTATGGAATTTGGTCCTCGGGACTTGGACGACGAACTGCACAGTGATGAGTCTAACGGCACTGTAAAGCCATAAGGCGACTGACCCGATCAAACGAGGACATCTACGCGTTTTTACACCATAGCATGCAAGAGGTAGTCTCCATGCTCGAACAGGTTAGGTGTGCCCATCAGAAAGAGATCGCGCATGTGCACCACCAGCTAATAGACCACATCCTTCGAGCAAATATGCGCTCGTCGGTACAAGCTATAATGGAATCCATGCTGAACGGCGAATTATCTCCCACCGTTATCGACGTCGTTATGTTACGACGATTATTTTCCATGGATCCACGCATTTCTAAGACTATCCTCATGCGCGAGCCCACCCTCGCCTATCAGTTTGGTCGCGTCATGCCTGTGATCGTGGATTTAACCGCATTCCGCTTTGGATTCATATTGCAATTACCATTGCCAATGCGCAATGACGTCCGGCCATACTTTCGGATCTATAACACCGGCTGGAACGCACCTACCACGCTAACGCAGCTGAGACTGCCGCTACCTCAATATGCTGCCCGCTTAGGGCACATTCGCTTCGAATCACTAAATTTGGGAGCATGCAAGCAAAGACCAGGAATCGCTTTCTGCGAATCGCACGCGCTGATAACCGATCATAGCACCAATTGCTTAGAATGGATTATTGCAGGCGAACATGTGCCCGAGACTATTAAACATACATGCAGCAACCGTTCCCTGATAGGTCTACTTGCCAACGACACGTCTGTACACACGACTATACAGGGAGTACTAATTCGGACTAGTGAACCCGAGGTTATATTGACAAACCGAAGACAACTGGCTAACGTTACGATGTGTAAGGCGATAAAGGTACCGCCTAATGGAGTTTTCTGGTTTCCACACGGAAACTATACTCAGTTAGTCATAGGGTCGATCGTGCTCACTAGCATGTTGAAACCCGAGAAAATTACCATAAAATTTGTACCAAATATTACTATTGACCGGCTATCCGGTATCAAACTACGACCTCTGACTTGGGACTCGCTTGACAACGCCAAGGCTATCAATTTGCGAGTTGCGCAGATAGCTAAGGATCAAGTACGTAGCGTGGTTAATCTTCCCGCTGTGGAATACACCGGATTCTTGCCCTACTTCCTCATTACCGTCGTTGTAGGACTGATCAGTCTGGTCTATTTTATGACTAAATGCAAGGTCCCGCCTAAGTACGGATATTATATTCCCCGATGGTTCCCATGTCGCGGACGACTAATTAGGACCGATAGTAAGCCTAAGAAAGCGATACGATGGATTAGAGCGAAACACCGATTACCTAGTGCCCCACCCGCGGAGGACGACTTTCCTCATACAGACAGGACTTCGCCGACTGAGGTCACGGTTGGGCCTTAGGGAACGCCGCACGTGTCCGTCGCGTCTAGCCGTGCCCCACGTCGTTCGAACATACTATTAACATCACGTAACTCATCCGAGGAAGAACTTGTTTTCATCGAGGACGACGAGCTGTTTGTCGCTCCCACTCGTGACTCCCGTCGTGGACCTCGCCAAGGCGTGTTTACTAGACAACTAAACACCATGAACGCAGGTAACACTCCACTGCTTATTAACGCAACAATACTTGGCACCACAGTTATGACCCTTGTAGACACTGGAGCTGACGTCTCAATCATGTCCCAAGCACTAGCTGCCCGTTTAGGACTGGTTCCTCGTGACACGAACACTACCCGGATAGTATCAGCTACCCAAAAGGAATTGACAATCAGCGGAGTAGTAAAAGCTCCGATCACTATAGGATCGCTAAGTACACCGTGCGACTTTCAGGTAACTACCGACACCCCGCACGAATGTATTCTGGGCACCGACTTTATGGCGTTACTACCGTATGTCGCCATAAACTTCAAAGACCGTTGCTTGGATCTATCCAACGGAAATGAAAACTGCTCGGCGCCTTTCGCCGACCAAGGCGATTATAGACCGCCAGTCATCAACGTGGTAATCAGAAAATACACTCAAGTACCACCAAACACCGAGCTTTTCATCAATGCCATTCCGGAAATTACGCAACCACCGACCGGGCAAGCTTTATTCGTGCCCGATCCCTTCATTAGGGACGTTGCTATCGCCCACTCTCTAGTGCTTACTGGCCAACGCATGATCCCGATAGCACTGATGAACTTTGGGAACTTTCCCGTTGCTATACACGCCGGACAGACAATAGGACATATTGAGATGCTTGATGACAACGAAGTCGAGTTCTTATATGACAGCAACAAGCGTCTACTACAGCTTGACCCCCGAAGCACACTAAGCAATGCAACAATATCGGGGTCACGCGAGACAATGTTGTCCAAATTATAGGTGAACAAAAGAAGACCATTGACACCGAGCGATCCATACAAGTTTTGAGTAAAATCGATTTTGGCCAAACAACCCTAAACCCTTTCGAGCTCAAACAATTGAAAACGACCATCTCGGAGAACGCAGACATATTTAGTGTACACCCGTTCGATCTAGGACGATGTGGTGTGCACCAACACAGGATAGTCACTGGAGAAGCAAGGCCTATTAAACAGGTGCCCTACCGCCTAGTGCATTCACTGCCAGAACCCTTGCGTGAGGAACTAAACAACATGGTAGAAGCAGGTTTAATAACGCCATCCGATTCACCTTGGGGCTCTCCCATAGTTTATGTCACCAAAAGTGACGGTACCTTGCGGTTGTGTGTCGACTTCCGTAAACTCAATGTAGACGCAGAACGTGACTTGTACCCACTACCCCGCATAGACGACATACTGGAGTGTCTCAGAAACACCAAATTCATGTCCAGTTTAGATCTTAATAAAGGTTTCTGGCAATTAGAACTGGACCCTGAGACCAAGGAGAAAACCTCCTTCGTCACTGTCCATGGACAGTATGAATATAACGTTCTGCCATTCGCCCTGAATTCTTCACCAGGCGCCTTTCAAAGGTGCATGTCGATCATACTAAAGGGCCTAGAATGGGAACGGTGCCTCATCTACATAGATGACATGCTAGTCTTTTCACCCACCTTCGAACAACACCTAGCGGACTTAATAACGGTATTTGACAGGTTCTGTAAGGCAAATCTTAAATTAAAACCCTCCAAATGTCAGTTTGGACAGAAACAATTAAAATACCTTGGACATAGTATTAGTTCAGAGGGAGTTAAACCAGACCCCGAGAAAACCGCTGCTATAGATAATTACAAACGACCGGAAACTCTCAAACAATTGCAGAGCTTCTTAGGACTGGTGGGATACTATCACAAATTTATACCACACTACTCTGAAATTTGCGAACCACTCAACGCGCTTAGGCGAAAGGACAGTGAATTTAAATGGACACCGCAATGCGAGGAAGCATTCGGAAAACTGCGTAAGGCATTAGTGCAAGAACCGTTACTAATACATCCGGACTTTTCTTATCCTTTCATACTCCAAACGGACGCTTCTGGATATGCCCTAGGGGCTGTGCTTTCACAGAAAACCGATAAAGGGACACTGCCAATCGCCTACCCGAACAAGTCGCTCGTGGACTATCAACGCCGATACCTGCCATAGAGACTGAGGCTCTGGCCATACGATGGGCTGCCTTACACTTCCGACACTACCTACTTGGACATGAATTCCATGTTGAGACGGACCACAAGCCACTCAAGGCACTGTTCGAGAGACCACCGCGAAATTCGCTACTAGCTCAATGGCGTAACGAGTTGCTGATGGAATTCGGTGGCTTTAACATCGAATATCGACCAGGTAAGGCTAATTCCAATGCCGATGGACTTTCACGCGACCCTCGACATGACGTGGAATTTTCTTATTCCTCGGACGAAGCTGAGCAGGACGAACAGGACCATCCTCGAATGGTTGCTGTAGCTGTTAAAGGACAGGATCGTGGTAAAGGCAAGGCTCCAGCTAAACCGCCCCGTCGATTTCCCACCGAAGAAGTTTGGAAACGACTTACTCGACAACTCATGGGACTTCCCCCGGACGCTCCTGTTACTCTACCACCCGAGTACGTTCGGGAACGCTTCTATCGTATGTTTGGAGGACCTGGTTATGATCCCCTACCGGATCCAACACGTTTCATCTTCTGTGGAGACGTAGACGACCCATGGCCTGAGGGAGTCGAGGTCCCCTGGAGACGGACGACTGCCCCAGGGACCACCAGAATCCGCTGGTGAACCGATCCACGGACCCCTTCAGCACCCGAACCACCCGCCAGACCCCCGCAACCTCAGTAACCCCCGACCGCTCCGACACCACCTGCTCCCGGTGCGGCGAGTGAGAGCTCGACCCGTGCCACGGCTGGTACACCTGAACCTGCTAGACCACGGACGCTACCGACAAACGCCAGACAGAGATACGGAGGTTTACCCGAAGTAGAGGAGTTTGACACTTTGATTAAGGTTGCTTACGCATGCGGACCACGAATACAATTACAACGCCCTGAACAAGTCTACGACACCGGAGAACACATATAGTTACCATACTTCCAACAATACGAAGGGAGGAACCTTCTCAATTATTTACCCTGTATTCAACGCAGAGATAAACAATTTGGTCCTATTTGGTGGTACTTACATACGCGACAGTCGCCCGCCGACGAAAAGGCAGCGACCGCCCTCAAACTAGAAGCCCACCATTATAGACTCTGCCCCGACACCGCCATTTTATACTTGCATCCCATTGTGCCAAACGACCATAGACCCAAATTATGCGTACCCAGATTGCTCATACGGCAAATACTTAAACACAAACATGACACCTTATTCGGTGGACACCCTGGTCGAGATCGACTACTGAGCAAACTCAAGCAATTCTACTACTGGGAAACCATGGGTAAGGACGTGGACGAATACGTAAAGAGGTGCGTACTCTGCCAACGATCACGCAATCTACCACAAAATGTTCGAGCCGCGCTCGGAGAGAACCCGTTGGCTAGTGCACCCATGCATCGCATGTTTGTCGACATGTTGAACACTCGGGTACTATCCCGGAACGGAAACAGGTATGTAATTGCCTTTATCGACCAGTTCACAAAACTAGTAATTGCCGCTGCTTTACCGGACCAAACCGCTAAGAGCGTAGATAAGGTTTTCGTCGAGGACGTGGTGTGCCGCTATGGCGCACCCGAAGAGCTAGTCTCAGACCGAGGCGGATGTTTCGTTTCAGAAGTAATGGAGGCCTTGTGCGCTAGGCTACACACTTTTAAGCGCGAGACGCTCAGCTATAACCCGAAGGCCAATGGAGAATATGAACGCTTTAACCGTACTCTGTTATTTCTCCTAAAAGTAGCATTACCTGAAAAGGACCATACTACGTGGGATGAAGTCCTACCGTATTGCATCATGTCCTACAATTCAGCCGTACACGCTTCCACGCACTACCCACCATTCATGCTTATGCACGGATTCCAACCCCGCGTGCCGGGTGGAATCGAAACCCAGACTGACTGGGGACGTTACCCCGGAGCAGAAGCATATCGTGCTAACGTACAACGGTGGTTAGCCACCATCAGGGATCAAGCCTATCGATCCATGTAATCCGCTCGGGAATACAGGAAACGGTATTACAATCGCAAGATCAAGATCCCAGACTACCGAGTCAATGATCACGTGTGGATGTATCGATATTATACCACCTCAGGTTTATCACGCAAATTAGAACGGAGGTGGTGTGGACCATACCAGATTACTAAAATAATGCCGCCTTGCATTTGTGTTAAGCTCCCCGGACAACCTAATGCTTCCGACCATGTCGTTCGCATAAATCGCACCAAACCTTGCTATCGCCCGCTAAGCAGCTTCCCCGACATGGCCGATTTACTCAAAGCAGTCCCTCCCGCTTACATCGAGGCTGCATTACAGGAACCCGGAGAAACCATCCTCGCGGACAAATATTTCGCCAGGGAATTACAGGCTGCCGATCCAGATGCAGTCGACCGGTTGCGCCAAGAGAGTGATAGTGCATCCGACGTCGGTAGTGTAGAGATAGGAGAACCTAACTTAGAATACACGCAAGCTCAGGCAGACATACACCGCGCCGCAGTAGAACAGCTGACCATTCAGGCCCAGGGCTCCTCCGGAGCTCTGCAACAAAACAGACTTCCCCTTTGCGACCCTGACAGAACTCCAGACACTGAATGGCCCACTACATCACAGGAACTCGCTACCCTAGACCCCGCTAAGTTACCTTACGCGCTTGACAACCCCCTGGTACCTTCTCGCCCGAGTATGTACAACATACTGCCCCAGTAACCCTACGAGAACAGGAACGATCAGTTCGAACTGAGGAGCCTACCAGACCTCTAACAGTAAAACGCTCAGAGGACGGTCGAGCACTACGACCATTCAACGTTAATGACCTAGGTCTCGTAGAATTACTCGCCTCACAAGATCCGGACGAACACTCGCCCCACACTCCAGAACAAGCCACATCTCCAACCTCAGTAGTTGAACATGCTGTTCAAACCTCTCCGCTTACGCCTGCCCAACGTCGAGCCGCCATCGCTACCCAAACATCCCGCAGCCCCCAGACACAACGCTTAGTGACTGAATCGGACCAGCCAGTGACACCATACCACACCTATCGCGAACCTATAGCGTCCTACGAACAACCATATTCCATACCTCGTCAGGCATACTCCGCCCCACCTACACCACTTCCGCATACTCCCCTAATGCCACTAGGATTCGAAGCCACAATAGAGGACTATGTTCCAGACGAATGGCTCACACCATATTACACCCCTCCTATACCACAACCCGCGCAATCCGTCCCAATAACCAGCCAACCTCCACTGGAACCCGCACCAACACCAAAACCTACGCCTAAACCACGACAAAAGCAAGTCCAACACCCTACACCGACGAATGAACCAGTATCATCCGTGAGTTCGGAGACCACGTCACCTGAAACAATCGATTCCCCGACGCCACCCCACCGGTGGAAAATCCCTCCCCTATTGTCTCCCCTAGCGGAGCATGGAACCAAGGGCCCACAGGTACCATCCTTTGGTCGATGGACCACCCAGAGACAAAATGAGTTAGCGCAGTGGGAATGGGAAATGCAGGAAATAAGGAGGAAGAGAGAGGAAGCCGCTCGCGCCCGAGGAGAAATACAAGATGCAACTGAATTAATGAAGTACATAAGGGGATCTCCCATACAATGCATTCCCTCGGAAGACCAAATAGCAGCCGACGGAATTGTAGAAGAATTTATTGAAAGTTTAGCTCGACAACGAGAAGCAAGTACGCAGAACACAAGTAAACAGAGCCGACCTTCCGAGTTTTCGGAAGGCGGTCGACCGAAACGATTACGACCACGAACGGCAGACAAGGACAATGAGACAATATCAACCATTGGCGAATCAACCAAGGGCTCCTCTACCGGGAGGAAGGGAAGAGCGCCGCCGCGCAGCGCTCCCTCCACCCTCAAGGGAGTTCTAACTCGACCATCACGCGCCAAACCACGTAGACCAACCCCAGCTAGAGCCCAATCACAAGTTAGTTGGGAAGACGAAGAGGATGAGATACCTCTTAGCCAACTCTTACCGGGACCCCGCCGAAGGCCCCACTTCGAACTCGACCCTCCAACCGAGGAGAGCGAGGGATCTCCTGAAATGGGACCATCTTCACGCCAAGTCAAGGAGAGGGAAGAACCTCCTCAGCCTACTCGCCGACAGCCACATAGACAAGCCAGAGACCATTGTCGCTGGTATGAAGAATACTTACCACACGGAGAAGAAGCTCGGGTCATAATACCACGACTCGACCCCCGGAATGTGAAGCCCCAGACTATGGCACCAGCTCGACGGACTATACCTCTCGCTCCACCGACTCGACATCGTGACCCTGTCATGTCGATGGATTATCCATCTGGTAGTGCTCGTGCACGGCACGACATGTTCGAATCTTTTAGGGACATCTTTGACGAACAGGACATCGAGGACATGTTATCCGCACATCCGGACTTGGAACCAAACGAGGACAGTGGACAAAGACAAATACGACCCGGAGATGTCGGACTGGAGGTGGTCCGACCTCCTAGACAACTGCCTTGCGAGAGACGGTTGTAACGTTTGAATCACTCAAGCAGCACCCCCAGAAATCACGAGCTCCCGCCACCAATCTCCCTCAAGAACCGCCGCTAATGGCGATGAATACTATTGCAGGAATCACCAATTCAAAGGACGCAACGACATGGAACAACTTCCGCAACCTCGGGTGCCGTATTACGCTATCAACTATGGTGCGCCGATCGAAACGTTCCTGTCCAAAGGCACACGATGGCCGGAACTTTCAAACATGGCACCGCTAGGCCAAACCATAAGCCAATATCCCATTGAATACGCCTCGACGGAGCAAGGATACCAGCTCCTCGTCACATATTTATTCGTCGAGGAGCAGGCGAAACAAGACATTTCGGACTTGAAGATGGGAGCTCGGGACGTTAAAGCCATCTCCCGTAGGAACAAACAAAAGTTCCTGAACCCGGAAACAACTGAGCGCCTCCGCCCAATACTACCCCATCTCATGCGGACGGTGCTACTAGAGAAATTCAAGATTCCTCGGTTCAGGGATGCCCTACTCGCCACCGGATATGCGCTATTGCTCGAGGCAAACCGGTCTGATTCATTCTGGGGAATCGGCCTATGGCCGGAAGACATCACCTTCGGCAAGCGACCGCCACCCTGCCATAATGTTATGGGTCGCCTATTGGAGGAAGTTCGATCCTTCCTCCGCCATAACGTCGCCTCCTGGCCAACTGTCTTGATTTTGGGCGACTCATTAGCAGCGCCCTTGGTCAATATGGCCGCATCAAAGGGGTGGTTTGCCATCACATGGCCGGGAGCCACCATGCAATTCTTAGTCCGATTGGCGACGTGCATCGCAACGCCGCAGACCAAAACCGTCATGATACTTGGTGGATATAAAGCGGCCTTACGAGCGAAGCCGCACGAAGGTCGTTTGCTGGATACACCCAGTAAGGTCATGCGTCGAGTGCGCCGATATATATGCACATTCGACTACCTTCTTAGCGATGGAGCCCGAGCAATTATCGCCCCGCCTCCACCACATTGGGACATTGGACAGGACGATACCATTGGATGGCACGACGAGCTCACCAAACTATTTCAAGACATTAAATGGCAATTTCCCGCCAGAATCCAGAAAGCGTCAATGTCAGAATACCCACCCGAATTAGTCGAACCAGGCGCTTGGGAAAACATTACCGACGGCAACGAAATTTCGGAACCTCGCATTTCCGAACCTTATATCGGGTACTTCCGCAAATGGGTTCAACAGAACCTAGCCCCCAATAGTTGGGAGTGAGACAATAAGAAGGAAACTCTGACATGACCATATGTCCATTGATTATGGAAGCAACTTTTTGGTTGTTTTGCCACAAGGAACTGTCAAGCGCACTTGCGGTGAGCCCGAAACCAAGGTATCATAACAATGTTATATGTATATTATCCGATGTATAGGTAACAGTATGAATACCTTATGTTATCACCTATTTTCATTTACATTTGTATTCGTTGTGTAATGTGTTCTTGTGTGCATAACTTTACCATGGCACCAGGGCCGAAATAATTGACTAAAGCGACTCCTAACCAGGCTGAAAATTCTTTCAAAAAGTAGAGCAAAGTCCTTTTCGCCCCCTTAAAAATATAGGAGGAGGACTCTTCAGGAGTAGAAATCGGCAGGAGCTAGGAAGGGCTCGCCGGAATTTGGCTAAAGTTGGCATCGAATACCACATTTTCAGAAATTCGTAAACAAGCAACCAATGATGGTCAATAAGACATTTCGACAAAAACATTAAGTAAGCTAGGAAACCGAAATTTTCATGAAATTTTTTTTGAAAAAGGGGTCTTAGTCGTCGGAGACTCCACTATAGGCACGAACTTTACCATAAGAACAACAGAGAAAATTGCCTCCAGCCCGAATAATTAAGTCCGAAAATTTCCATTTAAAAATATAAGAGATGTAACAGGCCCGTTCCGGCCCGTTACGCGTCTCTCACACGATTCCGACGTTAAGTCCGCTTAAACACGCCTCAAATCGGACTGGATAAAAGTTTACGGGAACAAGGTTTTCATGTGGTGTGACTGGGTGCCATGGGTACCGACAATTGCGTTTCGTATTACTATATTATGCATGTATTTTTGCCGTTGCTATGCTTTTGTCATTGATATAACCTGTTATTGCATGACCTGTTTTATGATTGTGTAGCCGGATAAGGCGCCACTGAGCCCAGAGGAAACTGGCTTCGCTCATCTGGTTAAACTCAGAAAGATAAAAATGTAGGATAGTATTTCACTGGCTAGGACAGAAAATCCGAACGGAACTCGACCAATAGCCCATGTTTCTCCACTGAAAGTTCAAATTTCTGACCGTCCGGGAATAGGAGGCCCTTGACAACTTAAGGGATCGGAAAGTAATCAAAATCAGGACTATCAATTTTACCTGGTTCAAGCAAACCATAGCCTAATGGTCACAACAGTGAGCCGAGACAAATGGGTTATGGACGGCCTGTTTATCGGCCCGTAGCCGTCCAACGGTTCAGATTTACCGAAAAGGCCCATAGTTCTTTTCGGTAGAGAATTTTTAGGGCTTTCAAACGAGCTCAAGACATCACAAATTGTTGGAGGATTTCCTGAGATATTCTAGGGACAAACAGGTGAACATTTAATTAACAGCCAATACTTACGCTAGGTTTGGCTGGTGACCATGGTTCCGAGTGGACCTGATATAGGCATATATATATATAGTTATGTATATATATAGATGTGTGTGTACTGCCTGATTTCCGTGTCGCAGTACGGCTATTTTTCCGCCCCTCCGTATCAAAACCTTTCTTTTTGTAGCACCCTTTGACGCCCAAAATTGCCTGACCACCATACTAACAACTGGTTTTTCTGGTACTCATCGGATCAGTGATCGACCGTACGCGTGTTTCCAAGTAGTCTACCCATTTAGGCACCTGGCGAGGCCAGGCGGGTCTCGATCTGACCAGTCATCCCGCTGCTATATAACTTATCTTCCTGTTTTATAATGCACCACGAAAATTCAACACAAAATTCCGTCAGTTTGTACCAACTCCGTATTTGACCCCAGACCCTAAATGTGCTCACGCGACCCCTCATTCTACTCGCCTGCTCCTGGCGAGCACAACGATATCCGACGGGTCTTTGTCCGACTTCTGGTTAGCCCGTTACAACCTGTCAAAGCGACACCAATTTGGCATACCGACTGCAAGTGGGCACAAACCAACCGAAAATTTATCCCCGACTCGAAAGTAGGCAAATCGCCCCTCATTGTGTTCACCACGTCGAGACATCTCCAAAGATGCTCGGTGGGTCTCCGTCAGCTGCCCCGTTAACCCGGGACTGCCGGCGAAAGCGCCCCCTCCACTATCGGCACTCTCTCTATCCGTCGTGATTTTAGTGCCCTCTAACCGCTGCCGTTAAGGCAGGGAATTCACCCCTTGCCTGAACCGCCTCTCCAGGGCGAGTTCAACGACGCCCGGCGGGCGTCGCTCCGCCCAGCCGTTAGCGCGGGAGAACCCGCTGAAACCCTGTACACTAATATATGTCGGAACCCAAAATTGGGTCCCGACCCGCCACTGCGTCTACCCCCCTCGTGTTTGGTATCATTCGGCCCCGTTTTTCGTCCTGGGACCGAATTTCGCCCCAGCCCCTCGAAAATCCCTCGGGAACCCCCTGTCCCGCCTCCCTTCCCGTGCCCCTTCTCTTTCATTTTCCTTTTCGCTTTCCTTTCCTTTTTTCTCTCTCTAACCGACTTCTTTAGTCGGTTATCGCTGTTGTCGCTGTCGTCGTGGTTGTGTTGTGTTGTGTGTGTCGTTGTTGTTGTAGTTGCTGTTGTTGTTGTTGTTGTTGTTGTTCTGCATGTTTCTGGTGTGAACTTGAGCGACCTTTCTGTCGCTCAGGTCGCCTGTGTGTCTCGTGTGTAGTGTGTGTTTATGTGTTCATGAGTAGTGTATGTATATGTGTATGTATATAGATATATATGTATATATATAGTATGTAGGAATATGACAAAAACAGAACAGACTAGGACGGACATGTAAAACTCAGTTAAATTCATGAGTTTTATGGACGGACTGGACGCATAGGATTAGCAAAGACGGGGGGGCATGTTTAGGGCCATCCCGCGGGCTCTGGGAGTCCCTGAATGGGACCCCCGATAGACGAACGGGGGCACGGGAATGTGCTGCGCCCCCTACCGCGAAATCAGCTCATTCCCACCTTCGGTCCCCCCCTTCGGGACGTCTAAAGTCGTCCTGTCGGGATATTTGAAATTCAGCTAGGAATGCTAGGAATGTTTGGCTTTATTTTGTAAGCCGACATGTAAACGTGCAATGTTTGCACGTTTACCCATGGATTTCGTAGTAAGATTTAGCCCCAGATGGCCTCTAAGTAAGCTTAATTACGTGATGGATAAGGCAGCTAACTCGCTAAATAGCTGGAATTTGACCTCAAATCAGCGAGTTAGCTGGGGGAAATTTGATGGATGGGGACTAGAAGACGAATCTGTCCTGAAATAAGGACAGATTTCCAGCTTAATTCAATTATGCTATATAGATAATAGGTTTAAAATTTTAAATCTAACGGGTAAGTCAACCATTTCGTGGAACAGTTGGGGGGATAACAGTCGATTTAGGATTAGGTAATAGGTTTAAGAGATCTGAGTAATGATCTTCAGATCTATTCTTGACATAATTTTAAAAGTTACGCTGGAATTTAAGCTAAAACTCACAGATGGTCGACCTCCGAGTATTCGGAGGGTTCAAATTTGATGTCGGCGATTTCGATTGAAGCCGACTCTCTCTAACGGTGACCCATGGTTTACGATAGCTGTCAAAAACGAAATCTTGGGAATTTTTCAATTGGCCGCCCGGGTTTGAACTCGAAAAAGTGGGCGGTAAAAGACCATCTCCGATTGGATGGCGACAAAATCGCTATCCGCCAGGACAGCTGAAAATTTTGAGGCGACGACCACCGCGTCGCCTCTTGGAATCAGTTCGACTTCGGCAGCGCGGAGTTCGGTCGACTCTACTGACCGGCTCCGACGCTTAGGTTTTATTGTGTTAATTTCGCAACAAGTTTGCTTTCCCATGCTTTCTTTCGTTTGCTTTCGATTAGCGTTTGGGATGGAATTCGGCCGACGGATGACCCGCGTAGACATCTTCCGTCTCGCGGAAGGGGACTGGCAGTTGCCGTCCCGGACCGAATATTGTAAGTCAGGAGGTGAACCAGGCGTATGGGGGTTTATTTTCCCCAGATCAAAGTGTAACAGATCATTGTTATATGACTAGTTGTCGCGCAATTTTACCCCGATAACTCGACCAGACGCCCGTCGAAGGACATCTTAGTTTCCCCCGTCAGCTGGCCACACTTTTGCATGTTCCTTGACAAACCTCCTTTAGTCGAGTTCCGTTTTGAGCAGGTTGAGTGATTGCACGGGGGGTATTAGGTTGTGAACACGAAAGTCAAAGTTATTTTGATTCCCCGTGGTCATAGGTAAGGCAAATCGAAATGGGCGCTTCTCGTTCACGCGCTTTTACATGTCTTATTACTCTTGAGTTAGGGCTGTCGAATTTTCCTGAGCTGACCACGGTAAAATTTACCAATGAAATCATAGGGACTTACTTGCTTGTCTTTAATCACGGTTATGGTTTACAAATTTTCAGCGTAGTGGACTGTTCGACTCTCATGCCGCTGCTTGAGTGCGAACTGACATTGCAGGTAGGGACAGGGGACTAGCCTCTGTCGGGCTTTAGGAAGCCCAAAAATTTTGTTTATTAGTTCGAGCTAAGAAAATTTGGGGAAATAGAAATGATTAAACAAATTCTAAGAACATTAACCTGAGCATAAGGTGTTTTGCTTTCTGATTGCAATGATTGCCGCGTACAAAGGTGGCCAGATTATTTCAACCTCGATTAGTGTTTGTTTGATTATCACGAGAGAAGCATCAGTGCCTTGCATGAAGTCCAGCCCCGACCGCCCGAGTCATTGATAGCCCCAATAACCCCCACAGCCTAAGCTCTAGTAACAGCTACTGCTTCAAAACGTTTACGTCGAAACTGTTGCGATCAGGTTATAAAGTTTACTAAGGTTCACTACAACAAAGACTCGTGGTTAAGCTCAATGATAGTACGTAGGAGACCACCTGCTACCAAAACGAATTGACGGCATGGCTTGACACCAAAATTGGCACAATAAACGCCGTCAAAGGCATGCTAGGGTGCTAACTGGTCAAGATGAAGCCACAATACCCCCATTTCAATAAAGAAAAATTTGTAGCCCTCGCGAATCATTTTGACCCCAGATGGGGCAAGTGCAAAACCCCGTTTTCTTTTTGGAGCGACTTGATCGCTGAGTTTAAGCAGTTTTCTATTTTACCACTGGTTGCCCGTTAGGCTATGTACTATGTATGCTCTTGCTTGATTTTTTCACTGTTGCTGCCTCTCTCCTTTTTCATTTTCCCTTATTGAGTTTCGATCCTGCACGGAGGATTTAAGTCCGCTGCAGATCTTTCAGTTTTAACCACTCGACCATCGAGGTCTGACCAAATTTATTAAAATTTCAGTAATAACTCAACTGCACGCGTTCGATAGTGCAGTTGAGACACTGTACAATTTCGATGTGTACAGTGTAATAAGGCAGTAGGATAAGCGATAGAGAGAGGACGGCAAAGCAAACAGCGACAAAGGAAACAAAAGCAACAAAGCAAGAAAAGAGGGAAAAGAAAGGACCAACAAGAGAAACACCAACCAAAAGGGACGCGGACGCGTCTGCTCCATGATTCGACCCTAAACGCACCGCAGAGTGCAACCCTAGCCAAGATCGTCGAGTAGACACGATCACCAGCTTGAAACGGCTAGGACAGCGATGATGATCGCCTGGTAGATCGTTGAAGATGGCAATTGTCCAGGCATGCTCTTATTAGGACCGTTGCAAAGTGACTAAGGGTGATCCCATTAACGTGATCAAAACGGCGTCCTCGATACTTATTACGTAGCTCAACTATTACTCCACCACCAAAATCGACACCCGCCGTTATAAGCTGGCCATAAACGAACTTTGAGGACTCGGGACAATTGAGCTTCCGTTTGAACTGTCGGAGATGCTGAGACTAACGCAATTACTAATTAGCACTAAACCTTTCATAAGGGCAAAACGTTGTGAGAGACACGATGAGGATGTTTGTCGGGATTTACTGAGCAAGGAAGGCAACGCCGGACAAAGTTCTTTCTAGTATCTGACTAGTATGTTGCTACCTCGCGTATCGGGCAACGATCATTAGTACCCGATCGCGGGTCTTAAATTTAATTGTTTATCCATAACTGCGTAATGAATTGTACCGTAGTTAGTTTTCGTAATATCATCATGCCCTGACCTACACCGTACAGCCGTGTTCATACTCGTGCCCCGATTCACGCCCTTTCTCTACCGCATCAACTAGATGACAATGAAGCCTTCCCCCCCATCCCCGCATGGTCTTCTAATTGTGCATAACGCCGCGCGTTATTAAGAGCGAATTTCGAAGCACGCCAGAGCGCGTAACCCGAGCTATAGCTGATTTAGTTAACGTTCCACCTAGGACGTCTCGGGTTCAGATTTTGGTCCGGTATTTCCGGGAACGCATTCGCATGCATCGCCCCGCTTCCTTGGTGGACGTGGACAAGGGAATGAATGGGTAGCACGATATCAATCTTTATTGTTTGAGATGAAGCCCTAGTTGCCCGTCTATGCTTTGATGTTGTGCTATTCTTTGGAAATAAAATCTTGAAAATCACTTGATGTGCCCAGTGTTATTGATTTCTTGGCGTAATAAGGACGTCCCAAATGGACGGGCCGACCTTTCGTGCCACGGCTTGCGGACGCAAATATTCCAAGCCCTGACTCGAGCGGTCCGCCACCAACGTTGACCTGTTCGGGTACTGGTGTTGCGGCGAGAGTGGTCCACCGAATTACTCACCAAATCTACTGGTTTGATAGTCACGCTCGCTCGAAAGATAAAATTTACTAGGACAACCTTACCTCCAGATAGTAACGCAATTAGGTTATGAAAATGTAAGTTAGATAACCCGACGTTAAACATTTCAGGGAATGTCGGAACCCTGTGGGGGCCACATGGCTACAATGGATAAAGTGTTCGGCTAAGCGCAAACTAAGTAAAACTCAAAATTTACCTTGTCGAATCAACCTTATCACGCATCTTACTTTAGGCTACGCTAAACTAAACAACTTCCATAAGGTTAGGACAGGGAATATCGGTTTGACATTATGACCTGTGAGCAGGTTTCGGTGTCAACCTCCCTGGGGGGCCTCAGTGATCATACCAAGGTACTAGACACGTGCGCAACCAATCGGGCGGGGTCCGAACACACCCCGTGAAGCGCGCCTGCGGCCTGCTAAGCTCCGTAACTTCTTGGGTCTGACCAAGGAAAGTGGCTAAACCGGAAAACTTAGGGTCCGCCCTTGAGGTTATGATAGCCGGGGTCGTATGGGCATGGTGTTAGGAAGTTGCGCCATGCAGCTGCGTCACCGTTATTACATGTCCACTGTTTCTGAGATGGTTTCATATAAAGCTGTATATCCGGATTACAATGATTCTTTTTTTTGCAAAATAAATGATATCCTTGTTAACTTACTTTCGATTTACTTACATCGATTCTACATAACTGAACATGCATATTAATTTTTGAAAATCACCACTGCATTATTTTATAATTTGATTTTCAAATCAAGAGTGTAAATCTCAAATGATTTGCTACGTAAAACCAGCTTGTAGTACTTAGATTACTTTCATTGTTAAGCAATAAATTCTTAGGTACAAATTTTATTACCGTTCACCGTAATGATAATAGTAATATATTTTATGTAGGTTTTAAAAAAGATATTCATATCCATTAGCGACAGACAACATCGAACCTGGATTGCTGCAGTGGGAGGAAGAAAACTTTACTCCATGCATTAATGGTATATTGGGTACTGATAAAAGCGACCTTGATCGATGGTCTGGCTTGTGCCTAATCAAATTAGGAAATAATCAAAACCCTAGCCTAAACTTTCTGCCTACTTGTTTTAATTTTAGCAAAGGCTGCAAGAAAGCTTACACTGTTGTGCGGAGAAGGCTGTTTTAAATTTAGGTCACAACAGATGAAGTGTGAAACGACTATCTAATTATTAAAGGATATGTATAGTGTATAACTGAGATGGGCACAGAATAAATTGTTAAGAATTTACTAAAAGTGCATTGTCTTCAAAATTTCCTGTAATAAATTCCTGTATTAGCAAGTGATATTGATAGATTATAAACTACAACGACAGGAGATATCTTACAAATATTTAGTTTTCAGAGATTCCGTGAAATAGATTTAATGCAATGGAAAGTCTCAAGAGTTTATGCACGTAGTAGCAGAATTTAATCTATTAGTACTCGGACTCGGGAAATGACGCCTAAATATTTAACTCTTTAACGCTCTAACGATTAATAACATTCAATAATGACTATATAAGTATACATATATAATGTATAAATAATAACGATACAATGTTATGATAGACGGTGTTAAGTTTAATAAACTTTAAATCAAGAGGGAGCAAATGCCACTTACATCAGATCATATGTTTGTGCTATAGTTTAGAAAACGACTTTCAGAAAATTTAGAAACGAAAAAGTCTATCTTATCCAAAACGCTTTTCAGTTTGTGTTAGGCGCTTCAGCCACTTTTTCGAACCTCCTTGAGATGGGTAGTTGATCCCAGACGTCGATAGTTTGAACAGCGATGCTATGCGTAACCACGTTTGGGCGACGTTTTGGTTTTATCAGCTTTCGACGATTACCATTGTCTATTAACTTTGTGAGACATTGCAAAGATATTGTGCCAAGCGGCGATTTCATCCATTAGACGCTTACAAACCATTACAAAATCGTGTTTTAATCGACGTAGCTCAAGCGGTTCTAGCCTAATTTGCGTTAATATTCCAGGAAACGAAATTTCAGGAATCTCTGCCCGTGCAGCGAGTCGGTATGTAAACAAACGTTGCACTTTTTTCCAAAGACACAAACAACCAAGGAACAGCAAGACACAACAAGAAGAACAGGCGCAAGAGCAAGCACAACAACAAAAACAACAACCCAGACGCCACAAGGCAAGCCCCCAACGACACACACAGGAACAGCACAACAAAAACCAACCCAGGGAAGAACGCGCACAAAGAAAAGCAAGCGCAAGCCCCAACCAGAAAAAAGAAAACAACAACCCCAAAAAACAAACAAAAGCCACAACACAAAACAGCCAAAAAAACAAAAAAAACGAACAAACCCCCAAGAAACACCAACAACCAAAAGAGAAAAAAAAAAAACACGAAAGAGGACGAAAAAACACAAAGCCCAAAAGAAAGAAAACAAAAAAAGAAAAGGAACGAAAAAGGCAAAAAGCAACAAACAACAAGAGAAACAAGAGCAAAACAAGGCAACGAGAAAAGCAACAAGAACACAAACCAAAACCCAACAACACAAAAAAAACCAACACAACAAACAACAAACAAAAACACCCACAACAACAACAACAACACAACAAACACAAGAACAAAAACAGCACAAAAAAACAACAAGCACAACCCACAAAAAACAACAACCCCAACCAACAAAACCCCCCAAAGAAAAACACAACAGAACAAAACAAAACAGCCAAAACAAAACAAAAAAACACAGACCCAAAAACAACAAAAAACAAAAAATAAAAAAACAAAAAAAAAAACCACCACCAAAAAAAAAAAAAAAAAAAAAAACAAAAAAAAAAAAAACACAAAAAAAAACAAAAAACCAAAAAAAACAACATCTGAAATTTTCATGGAAACTATTTTGCCTATGCAAAACAGCTTTAGTTATATATTGTTCAAGTTTTGGGATACAGATCATTGCAAGGTTTGGTGATTATAGTTCATGTCAGTGTTTATTTACGTTGCAAGTCGAGCTGCGTATGTCTGACTCTGAACATCCAGCGACGTCTGGCACGCAAGTTTCTGAAGCTCGTGTACTGGAGCTTATAAGACAGAACTCATCTGATCCTTCTTCGGTTTCTAACGTTAGTCATATTAACCTAAGCTCTAAATATTTGCAACATCAAGTGGATTGTTTAGCTCGTATCGAAAGGCCAATAATCAAAGCAGAAGCTATTCTAGCCAGTGGTGTTGACGAAATTGACCCAACAACGCTTTCCACTCTCTTGGCCGAGTCTCGCGCTCAGATTAAAGAACGCTGTAAGCTCCTTCGTATCGCTGACCTCGGTGGTTGGGCGGCAGTTTCTAATTACAAGGGCTCGTCCGATATTGGCGATTCTCCAGAGGATAGCCGCCGAATTCAAAAAGCAATTGACACAGCTAAAGCCAAACGCTCCTTACGTTTCTCTTACGGCAACCGCAATGTCCCTTATTCGTCTCAAGCGCCCCGGTTCAGGACATCAGCAGAGGCTGGAGCTCGGTTCGCCGGCACATATTCCCCCAAAGCGTTTACGGCTTCTTCAGCGAAGCAACTTATGCCATGCTTCACCTGCGGCCGCATTGGACATTTCTCCCACGAATGTCCTTACGCCAAAGCCGAGTGTCCCAGCGACGCTGGTACCTCCAAGTAGAATCATCCGTTTCTCCAATTCGGGTAAGTCGTTTGACAATGAATTGTTATGCAAACAGCATGCGCCTAAGTTGGCGATTAAAGGTAGTCTTTCTAGGCATTTCTGTAACTGGTCTAGAATCACGCGGAACAGCTTTGTGTTGCACATGGTTAAACACGGTTTTACCATTCCGTTCGTGGCAGTTCCTCCAGAGAAACATTCAGCGAATAATTTTTCCGCGTTCAGACACGGTGAGTTTGTTCGGGAAACCATCGTGGACTTGGTTTACAACGGTTTTGCATCGCGAGTTTCAGAGCCGCCCATAGTGGTAAATCCCCTGTCTGTAGCTATTCAGGCTACGGGGAAGAAAAGGTTGATTCTAGACCTCAGATATGTTAACAGTTTCACAAAGCCACCTAAGTTTAAACTGGAAGACCTGCGTACAGTGCTTTCCTTAGTTTCGCGCGATGGTTACATGTCTAGCTTCGACATCAAGTCCGGTTACTACCACTTGGATGTCCATCCGCACTACCGACAGTTTTTGGGCTTTTCATGGGTCTTTGGAGACGTCACTGAATATTTTTATTTTAATGTTCTGCCGTTCGGCTTGTCTCTGGGCCCTTTCTTGTTCACGAAACTTCTTCGCCCAGTTATTTGTTTCTGGAGATCTCAAGGTATATCAGTGTCCGTATATTTGGATGACGGTTTAATAACTCACCAACAGTTTAGTACAGCCCTGCAGCATGCAGAAACATGTAGACGTGATTTACGCTCCTTAGGATTTTTTGAAAATGAGAAATGCAGTTGGTACCCTTCGCGCCGTTTGAAGCATTTGGGTTATATTATAGATTTATCACAATTCTGTTTAGAAGTACCGGCTAACAAGCTGGACAATGTTCGGAAGGTGGTGGCTGCGTGCCTGGATTCAACACATGTATCCGCTCGGATGTTGGCCAAGGCTTCAGGTACGATTATATCTCTTAGTCCAGTTGCAGGTTGTATTACTAGGCTCATGACCAGGGGATTGTATGCTGATATCTGTAATGCTTCTCAGTGGGATAAGAGGGTTACTTTGAGTTCTCGGTGTCTTCAGGATCTCTTTTTTTGGAAGCATCAAATCGCACGCTTGCCTACTCAGAGGATGCTAGCTTATTCTCTCCCCGCTACGCTTGTTTTCTGCGATGCCAGTGCTACAGGAGGCGCAGCAGTTTTTATTCAAGGTAACACAGAGGCTTATGAGGTTATTAACTTTAGTTCCGCCGATAGCAATTCTAGTTCTACATATCGTGAGTTGCGGGCTATAGAGCTGGGGCTTTATTCTTTTAAACACTTACTAGCCCACAAACTGGTTAAATTCTATTCTGATAATCAGGCCGTTTGCGCTATTGTCCGTGTAGGCAGTCCGAATCCGGATCTGCAGGCTATTGCGCTTCGTCTACTCAGTCTTTGTATTCAATACCAGATTCGTTTGGAGATCGAGTGGCTCCCCAGGTCGTTGAATCTGAAGGCTGACTATTTGAGCAGGCAATACGATTGGGACGACTGGTCAGTTTCCGATTTTGTATTTTCCTATATTTCTAGGGCAGTTGGTCCGTTTACTATTGATCGTTTTGCTAACTGCGTTAATGCTAAGCTGCCTAGGTTTAATTCGAAGATTTGGTTCCCTGGTTGTGAACAGGTTGACTGCTTTGCCGTCTCATGGTCTGGTGAAAACAATTGGTGCGTACCCCCGGTTGGTCTGGTCTCCCGCACGTTACAGCATATGCGGCTTAGCTCTGCTAGGGGTGTGGTAATCTTACCTGAGTGGCCGTCGGCAATTTTTTGGCCAAAACTCTTGGCTTTCAACTCTACATACGCCCAACATGTTATCCGAGACATAAGGTTTGCTCCATCTCGCTCCCTCATTGTGTCCGGTTCTCAAAAATTTTCTATTTTCGGTCCAGATTTCCGCAGCCCTCTTCGAGCTTTCTACTACAATTTTACAACTTTGTAACATTGCATATTTGTTTTTAATTGCTGTCATGAAAATGTAGGTTATTTTGTTAAAAATAACTGAAATTTTCATGGAAACTATTTTGCCTATGCAAAACAGCTTTAGTTATATATTGTTCAAGTTTTGGGATACAGATCATTGCAAGGTTTGGTGATTATAGTTCATGTCAGTGTTTATCTACCCTTCCCCCCCCCCCCTCCCTCATATTTCTATTGTCTCAATTTAGTTTTTATTTTCCAGAAATCAAATCCTTCGCAGCTGGCAGATTCCTGGCGCCCTGCTTCAGTTCTGCTGCATGTCAGCGCAGCATTTCCGAGTTGCCGAAATTTTTGTTTGCGTCCAAGGCACCCTCGACTGTAAAAATTTATCTCCGCAGTTTGGTCAAATTTTCCACCTGGTGCGCGATCAACTGTTTTCAATGGCTTCCGGCTTCGACAACGTGCGTCTCTGCTTATCTCAAATTTTTGTGCGATCAAGGTATGTCTAGTTCCACTATTTCCATAGCGTGGTCTTCTATAGTATGGGCTCACGACTTGTCAGGACTTCAGTCTCCCGCCTGTAACGCCATCTGTAAACTGGTTTGCGAAACTGCAAAACGTGTTGCCTCGATCGCTACTCCCGTCCGTCGCACATCCTCAATAAGCTTGTCTCGCTTTGTTTTTATTATGCGACGTCTAGTACGTACTGACATGTCAGTTCACAGGCTTCAGTTGGCTTTCCTCCTGCAAACAATGTTTTTTGGTTATCTACGTTGTGGTGAAGCTTTGGACCTGTTGTTGTCTAGCGTCAAGGTGGCTGCAGACCACCTTGAACTTTGTATAAGGGGTTCTAAAACGGATCAGCTTCGTCGAGGACAGTCGGTGTTTATTTCGCTATCGTATTCTAGTTACTGCCCTAGTGTAATTTTCGCTCGCTTAAAATCGGCATTGCAGCGTAATTACTATTTTTCTAAAGATGACTACATTTTCTCCGATCCTACTCGTAAGGTTCGTTGGTCTTACAGCTATTGTCGATTACTGTTACAACGATTGTTACGGGAGTTTGATATTTCAGGACGTATTACTCTTCATAGCTTCCGGGCTGGAGGAGCCACTGCTTCCGCTACGACATCCGATCCACCGGAAGAACGGTTACTTATGGAGCACGGACGGTGGAGTTCGCCGAGTTCGAAGAACTTATATTTGCATTCGTCGCTAGGCGGAAAACTTTCAGTAACGAAACATATAGTGTTTTGAATTCACCATACCATGCATCTATCTATCTGCATATTTGTTTTTAATTGCTGTCATGAAAATGTAGGTTATTTTGTTAAAAATAATCGTATATAATATCGAGCTTTAGCTTGCATTTGTTCCCTCGTACTGCTATGGCTTTGTAAATCAATCGTTTGATTTTTCTTTGCTAGTTCTTAGACTTTTGCAGGCGAATCGGCTCGTATATCTGACTGTCGCGGTCAGTTTCTTCGACTTTTGCAGTCGAACCCGATCGCACATCTGACTGTTGCAATCAGTAGGATAGCCCTAGAAGCAGTATCAAACAGTAGCATTTTCAGTTGTTGCAGCTGGCAACGAGGAATACTTAATTTTATCAAGTGAACCTCGTTAGATTGGATGTCGTACTGGGCACGGTTTTCGAGCGATTAAGACTGACGGATCTGAAATTAACGTTGAAGAAATGTGAGTTTGGAAAGAGCAGCGTGCCTTTTCTCGGTCATGCGTTGTCGAAACATGGTTTCTTTCCAGAGTTAGTCAAAGTCGACAAGGTGGTTAACTGGACAACACCAAAAACGGTGAAGGAAGTACAAGCGTTTATGGGTCTAGCATCGTACTGTAGACAATTCATCTTTAATTTTGCACGTATCGCGACTCCGCTGCATGACCCGACGAATAAAGCAACTAAATTTACATGGTCGGACAAATGTGAAAAATCTTTAATGAACTGAATCGTCGCCTATCAAGTAAAATTATGGTGATTCAAACTAGCTTTTGGTGATTCAAACTCATGTGAGCGATAATTCGGTTGGAGTAGTTCTCAGTCAGGTATATACCGGAGGCTGTGAGCATCCAATATCATACGCAATCCGGATACTGAACAAGTCGGAAAGACGCTATCCTGTTGTCGAGACGGAAACGTTAACTGTCGTCTGGGCAACAGTCTTTCGACAGTACATATACGGTCAATCGTTCGCTGTTGTAACCGATCATCAGCCACTAAAATGATTGCTTACTGCGAAGGATCCACACGGTCGACTTTGCCGACGGTGCCTGATGCTACAAATATACGACGTTACAGTAATTCACAGGCCAGGAATGGAAAACAAGAACGCGGACGCACTGTCGCGGAGGCAAGCTGGATGTAATTGAACCTATAATTGATGGCATACTCGACGCGCGTAGCACATACACGCAGATGCTGCGTCAAAAGGAACGTGCGCCGACTGCATATAGCGGCACTGTAGTCAAAATTGAGGCGATAAATGGGGACGACTTGGACATACAGATGTTACAATCTGAGGACCAAATGGCGACGATGATAAAGCGAAATATGCATGTACCAGCTGACCATTCCAATTGTGTTGTCAGTGATAACATATTATACCATGTGGGCACAGCACGTAACCGACGGCAATTATATGTCTCTGAATTGCTACGGCAACAGGTGCTAGATGCCTGTCGCGATCATTTACTCGATGGGCATTTCGGAGTCCGGAAAACGCTCCAGAAAGTAACTGACCGTTACTATTGGCTACTGCATACAGCTATGTCAAGAAGTTGTGTGGACACTGTGAAGCATGTATCACGCGCAAGAGTCTGTATGTTGGATCTGCATCATATTGACAGCGTTGCACTGTGGTATTAGATTGCAAGCGACGTTTTTAGACCATCGGCAAAAATGAAATCGAACAAGAAATACGTAGTTGTGTTCATAGAGTTTTATACGAAATAGGTGGAGTACTTCGCGGTACCCGATATGAGAGCAGATACCATCGCTAAAGCGTTCGTCGAAGAAGTTGTTTGTCGCTTTGTCGTGGCACACTTTTTCTAGTCAGATCGTGGAAAATATCGTACATCGGAATAGATGAAAGAGATGCGCCGATTACTCGGTGTGCGTAAGCTGTACACCACTTCTTACCATCATGTCGGCGACTGTATGGTAGTACGATTGAATCACACATTAGAAGCCATGGTCAGTTTACACGTTAACATAAACCAAGATAATTGGGACGAAATTTTTCCGTATGAATGTTTCGGTTATCGCAACAGTATTCAATCGAAATCCTACGAATTTCGGTTGCAATCCAGCTTCACTACCTACTTCACAGGTTGGTGTCCGTTCCAAGCAAAGAATATTGTCCAGCGTTGAGTGACAGGCTGAAACGAGCGTGCGACTTGGCCAAGGACGTAATAGGTGCAGCTTAAACCAACAGAAGCGTCAACATGATAAAAAGGCGTGGAATCTACCGTTTCGGGCAGGTGATCGGGTCTACCTATTTACAGCAGTTGTTCATGGCAACGCTAAAAAGTTGACAAGGTTTTAGCGTGGGCTTTATAGGATAATTGATATTTCGTCGAACGGTATGGAAGCTACGATACAGACAGTCGGTCGAACAACCAAACGTGTTACATAACTTGTAACCGTTAGGCTTTTAAACGGGTAAATAGCCAAAGAAATTTTCTCGCTAACGACTTAGGATAAAACAACGTAAATGCTGGTTGTGTTGGTGGTGAAGCTCAATTAAAAAGTAAGGGAAGCGAAAGACAAATCAAACTTACACTGTGATTACGAAGGAGGATGGGACAATGTATGTGAAGATGCTGTACTAACTGACTCGTATGGAATATAGATGCAGAGCGCTCAGCCAAAGGTCTATTTGCCTTTGATAACGAGGAAACGGGTGTTAGGTTGCGGATTTTATGCTCTTTCGATTTCGAAAAGAGTCAATATTTATGGAGCGCAAGGAGCTGATTGCAATTTTAGTTGTTTTGACTATAATTTTTATGAAATCGAGATTACAAAATATTGTAGTTGTTTTGACTGAGAAAAGGTTGTAGTGAACTTATGTCGTATATAATATCGAGCTTTAGCATGCATTTGTTCCTTCGTAGTGCTATGGCGTAGTAAATCAATCTTTTGATTTTTCTTTGCTAGTTGTTCGACTTTTGCAGTCGACTAGGCTCGTATATCTGACTGTTTCAGACAGTTTCTTGGACTGTTGCAGTCGAACCCGCTCGAACATCAGAGTGCTGCAGTCAGTAGGATAGCTTCAGAAGTGTCTCAATTGATTAACTATTACAGTTGGATACTTATTCTTCATTTTCAGCTGTTGCAGCTGGTGACGAGGAACATTTGATTTAGTCGCGTGAACCTCGTTGGATATATTATATCGACACTTTTTCCAGAGTCTACGCTTTTGTCCAATCCATTACGGACTCTAGCAATTGTGTACAAGTTGATATTTTTGCCACGAAATTATGCTGGTTGAAACAACTTAGACTGATTTTGTAGATAAAGATACTACATAATCAGTTATAATGGAGTTCCATTAATGTACAACCGTTTGACGGTAAAGATATCTGCCTTTAATACAATGGTTCCGACGGTTCTCCTTTTTTATAAACAGGCACTATATCTGCACACATCCACGGTGCGAGTAACTTCCCATTAATAAAGGACTGCTCAAAAATATGTAACAGGGAGAACCAGAGAAACGTCCGTAAACCGTTCAGAAAGTATTGTCTATAGCCATCGAGAGAATAAACCTTCAAATAAACAAGCCCATAAATTTATGAACAAGTTGAGGTAAAAACGATGCCCACGAGATTCTATTTTCATAGTGGCCTGCTTCGCTAATTGAACTTTGTTGGTCATCCTTGGTCAAAACTGTTGCAAGAGCCTCTACTAGAAGATTACAACACGATTTATCGTCAGTAATTAAAGATCCATCCGATGATTGCAGCGCAGTGACGGCCAATTTAACAGCAATACAGTTTCGGCGTACTTAAAAAGAATATTCCTATCACCACTGTTCCGAATCCGTTATTCTAGGTTTGGTTTGGAATCGGGAAATTGCTTTACTGCATTTTAAAATGTGTTTCTTGTATTCATCGAAATTGGAATTCTGTTTACTTACCCTCCATAGTCTGGATTGCTGCTTGATAAAGTTTTGGATGAAACGTGGAACTTTTCAGCACTATCACGACGAATGTTGACTTTAGGAGCAACATCACACAATCATCGTTTAGTAATTACAAAATGTATACTGTTTATCATCAATGGTAACGGTAGAATTGTATATGACATCTCATTCATACGATAATAGATACTGAGTTAACAATTCAAAGTTGGCATTTCTAAAATCGTGCATGTAAACAGGCTCTTCTGCAGTGTTTTTATTTGTGAATCCTACCAAACAAAAATCAATGGATACATGGTCAGCGATAAAGCCAGCACCACTGATTTGCGGAACATTTATTGCTGAAGATGTGAAGACATGAGGAAGCAATTTTTTTGCGCGGGTTGGAAAGAATACCATGTGGCACTAATATAATTCTTGTACAAAGTCCATGAAACAGTCATCTGACTGATTGTTTACTAAATGTAGTTATCACTGTTTATATTATACGAAGTTAAAATAACCTACTATTGTCAATTTAAAGTACAGTTGCAATGAAACAATAGTAGTTAAAATCACCTACTATTGCAATTAAACCACTTCACATAATTCAAATATCTCAATGAGATAACTAAAGATGATATATAATAATCAATCGTCTCAATTTTGTAATCTATAAGTGCAGACCATGCTTTGTTTTGGTGGAATGAAAAGGTATAGCGCGATAATTTTTTCATTTCTGTGTTCATTCCATAGCTTTACAGTGCAATATTTTTACACATTTATAATAGAAAAGGGCAACGCAACTACCTCTGCCTAAAGTCCTGTCTTGCCTCTATTAGTTATAGTTGCCACAATCAACCAAAGGACCTGAAATGTCAGTGGTTCGCCACGTTTCGCACACCGCAACAACATGAAACAGTTTGCTATGAAGAATTGACTCAAGATCTGAGTCCTTGTTATCTAAACTACGGCATTATTTGAAATTAATACATTGTGTTGTGTCAACTGAAAGTAAATTCAATTCTTTTATAGTTTATATGAAGTGTTGTGCTGTTGCAAAAAGTTCTAGTAGGCGGCCATCTTCCAAACGACAGTCTTTGAACACCACAAAGGGCTAGTTGGCGATCACACATCGGTCTGAGTTACCGACTTTATGTAAGCTCATTGTTCAGTGCCCAAGCTTTATTTCGTAGTGCTCTGAACCGTTTCCTAGCTTCCTACGACATAGAGTGCCGTAAGTTTCCTTAATGCTACTGATGTCTCGGAGTCGAGGTGCCTGCTGCAAAACCGATTTCGCGACGCGAGATGATGGTAAACATACTTTCAGAAGCTCGGCGCACGATCGTTATTTGGGGAGAATGCCCGATGCAGTCACATGCGGTATACTTCGACTACTGTAGCAGATGGATGATGGTAGTCGCTTCGGCCAAATCCAGCCCATTTTTTCCATACCACTGATTGCTACTCAACGACGAAGCAAGGCTTCTTCTTCGTCGTTAGTGTTTGTTTGTACAATTCGCGCAGCTTGAACAACATTTTTCACGACGATAGATGCCCATGAATTGTTTGACGTTGCACTGGGCTCAGTGCCTCTAAGGTGTCGGTATCAGAGTTTGTCTGGTCTTTTGAGATTGTCTCTAGCTCGTGAAACGACGATGATAGGCGTTCAACGTTTGTAGCCAGAGCTGATAATTGTTGCTCGACTTTAGTCATGCGCTTTGCAAGAATAGCAGCTGAAGTTGCTGCATCCATTGTCATCATGGCTGTACGTCTTTGTCTTGCGAATTCCTTACATGTCGTGCAAAGTGCAAACAACGAGCATGTGATCGATTTTTGCCATCTCCGCAGCCAGGTTTTAGTTGATGGCAGCGCACTTGAAATGTATCCGCTTATTGCATAAGCCGCACTCGAAGCAATAGCTACCGCCTTCTAGTCCACATTCGCAACATGTCGAAGAACGGACTTGTTCGGTTGTTTGGCGATCCGATGACGTAGGAGTTGTTTCAAGGGTGTTGGACCCTTGGTTCGATTGTGATGTTGGGCTTGCCTGTCGTGATTGACCTGAATGTACCGCGATTTATTCTTCTAATTTTCATTCTCTGAATAAATATAGTTTGACTTTGAATATATCATATCTTTTTACGTTTGTTGAGAAGACTTTGCTTTCGTCCCTAAAATTATATTGCTGAGCAGCTATAATAGTGCAAATGTTGAGAAGACTTTGCTTTCGTCCCTCAAAGTATATTGCTGAGCAGCTATAATAGTGTAAATATACTTAATTAAACTGTAATTCTCGCTCATATGATTGCTAGATATCTTCAAGTAATGCCTTGCTATTAAAAAAATAAGCTGGCATTTGCGGCAATTCTATTATATGATATTTTTGCACATGGTTAAACATCCGCCATTTCATTTCTGTGACTATCTTGGTGCATGACTTTGTGAAGATTTTTATAAGGCATGAAATTTGTACTATAATTAAGTTAAATTGAAACACGCCGATGTGCCAATTTCGGCGCAAACAGTATACATTCAACGACAAATGAACATGTAAAAGCATTTACCGATATGAAATCCAATTAAAATAAAATTTCGCTAATCACTATGATTCTATGCGGTGTCTACCTTATAAATGACCCACTATGTGGATGTTTTGTTTATCCTGGGTGTCTCTGCCAATGCTTGTTATATGTTGTATAATACACCACAATGTTTACTAGTGTTTTTGTGACTGCCGTCTGGCTGTGACATTGTTTTCGACATTTGTCAGGATCGGCATCAAACGTTATACTGGAGATTATATTATATATAGAGCCGCTAACACTACCTCTCCATCGAAGCATTATTGAATAATATTATGTTGTTAACTACATGCCTATGGTTTTAGTTTAGTACGTTGTCGCCTAATCGCCCTTCAAATACCTGCGATGCGAGACTAGGGGTAAATTAGTATTCAACCTTGTGAAAGTTTTGTAAAATTAAAGCTTTTAACAAGATCACAATTTATATAAATAGATATTACACCAGATTTGTTATTCAGCTATAATTCGTATCCTCAATTTTCCTAAGAGGAATATACATATAAATAATAATAATAATAGGAAGCTCCAGGTTTGAAACGGTAGAGGTACGCTATCGATCTGCTGTCCTCTTAACTACTAAAATTTCGTAGAAAGCGTAATTTGGGGTGCTGACCACGATTTCGATAATAACTCACAGATAACCACGTCATTGCGCTTTAGTCTCATGCTGGTCCTGTATAGACAGTTGCAAGAAAGCTAGTTTAAATCTTAGAAAGCCTAGTAATTAAGATTGGTGATCTCACGAGCGCAGCGGTTTTGGTTAGATTCAATAGGTGTAACTTTTTAATATTGTTATGCTCATTTATTTCCGAAATTTCACGTTTCTGTACATATTTTCAGGTGAGTAATCACCGTGTTCGAAGCGGGCGGGAGTACACTCTCTGGTCATGGCGGTTGCAATAATGTTAGACTCCAAGTTATCAGTTATAACGGTCCAACTGCACAATCAAATCATTCATCTCCCACCGCCTCTCTTCCCCAAGGTTTTTATTGACGGACGACAAGAATGCACGATAGTCAATCGAATGTTCAAATAATACCGAATCGCCGCCGTTTATGCTTTTCATGCCAGCAGCCCGGATTCGAGGCTCTAATCAAGCGTTTTTCTTTGACAACATATTTTAAAGGTGGTGTTCAATCCTATTCCCATATTTACCTTATCCCGAAGTTAATACCTTGTTATTTTTTGAATGACGTGAATCGGGAACATAATATACAGCAGTGACACATTTCTCCAATGAAAGATACTACTCGGCCTCTCAGCTTATTAGAGCTTCTTGTGTTTTGTGTTTATGGTGTCTTGGCATCGTCAGTACAACTTGATAGGCAGATTGAGATTGTACTTAAATCGATGGTGTCTTGTTCGCTATCTGTTTGAACGTAGTGACGATATACACCGCAACATTCGTACGGATCCCTGGAGGAAAAAACTTCCATGTAGTTCCTCTTTTATAACGCAAACACTGCACTATGTAGAATCAGAACAAAAATGTATTTACGATTTTTGAAAATTTCACACATATTTTGGCAAGTTATTCCAAAAAACGATAAGATGTAAAAAAATTCTTGCTAACACTAAATAAAACATCATAGTAGCTGTACTTTGATATGAAATATCTTAAGGTTCTGTAAATGTTGTGCCATAACAATTATATTATACGACGTAAGTCTTAAAACAATGTGATATTACGATGGTCGCCGCATTTTTACAAGATAAACTGCGTCCGACAATTTCACATACTAGCCAAAATCATAGTTATATTAGCCGGGTAGTAATGACATATCTTAATTGGCTGTTCTTTAATTCCACGTCTTTTCCTGCAAATGATGGAATAGGTAATTTTACAAAAACTGCGTCAACTGCATACTTTATATATCATCATTATTTTCCAAATCTAACAAGACATTTATCTTAATTAGTCGAACACCCATTTTTGCGAAGAGTTCCAACTGTTTCTTAAATTAGCCATTCGTTACAGCATTTCTGTAGGTTCATATGCTATTTGGCCGTGTTTCTGTTTTATTTTGGGTAATGCATTGTCATCCGGATTTCCAACAAAAAGCCTTTGATGGTGTTATAATGTTCCAAAAATAGTACTCTGGTTGAAATGTTTCGTTAATCGAACTTAAAACGTATCCCGCTGCGATTTATATATCAGATTGGGGTCAATTAAAATATATCAAAGCACGCCCACAACATGGGCAAACTATATAAAGGCGCGGCGCAATAATTTCGATATTTACTTTTAATTCTAAGTTGACCGTCGCTAAAAGTTGATCAGGTTGAAGCAGATACTTTGTTTTAATTTCTCCGATCTTGGTATTTTCTGTCGATATTTGTACGAGTATTTGTTACAAGATTCATCTGAACATACACTTTTGTAATAATGAGAATATATGATTCATACGGAGAGCTCACTAAGACAATAATTTTTTACTTAGAGCATATATGCACTGCGGATCATTAGATACTAGCTGAAATGTATACCTAATAAATTGTTGTCAGTTTTGTGTGTGAGTCTATAGTCACTTTAGAGCTATACCAACACCAGGGTTGTTCTTTTGTCAAGTCAGTTCACTTTATTAAAACCAGTGACAACACACAAATCACTATTTTCACTTACGTTAGGGGTCAGGATTTTCTGAAACAAACAACATATAACCGCTGTTTCCGGACATTATTTTACACAAATTGATCACTATTTACTGGCCGCCTACACCCGAAACACAGTTATCACGTTTTTGATTACAAACATTTATACGAAAATAGATTGATAGACAACGGAAAAACCGGTCCGATTCCTCGTGTCAATCGGAAACAAGGATCGTATGATATGGAGATATATAAACATACGGCAAAATTCGTTCGTACGATATCAACATCGGTTCAGTTATCGTAAACGGAGAATTTGTGAAAAAAATTAAACAAACTGTGAACGTTAGTTTTTGCCCGACCCAAATCTTTGTTTTGATAAAAGCACAATTGTGGTGTAAATACGCAGATAAACTGGTTTCACGCGTTATTGTTTAAGCCAAAGTTACTATAAAGAATTTGATATAATCTGTGGACGGATGGTTGGTGCATGTAGGTCAACAGTTTTAACGTGTGAGTCTCATATATTTACTGTGCTCACGCAAGTGTTCCACAGGGCTCGTAATTTTGTGGCTATTTAAAATAAATAAGAGCTATTAATGTCACACTGTTTTCAAAGCAAAGATACTATTTGCAAGGAAATTATGTACCTACTTCTATTTTTATAGTACATCCAGCCATTCGCTCAAAGCAAACGTTTGGACGTAAGTGATAGTAGTAGGACGTTGAGCTAGGACACTTCTATTTTTATAGTACATCCAGCCATTCGCTCAAAGCAAACGTTTGGACGCAAGTGATAGTAGTAGGACGTTGAGCTAGGACACTTCTATTTTTATAGTACATCCAGCCATTCGCTCAAAGCAAACGTTTGGACGCAAGTGATAGTAGTAGGACGTTGAGCTAGGACATTTCTATTTTTATAGTACATCCAGCCATTCGCTCAAAGCAAACGTTTGGACGCAAGTGATAGTAGTAGGACGTTGAGCTAGGACACTTCTATTTTTATAGTACATCCAGCCATTCGCTCAAAGCAAACGTTTGGACGCAAGTGATAGTGGTAGGACGTTCAGCTAGGACACTTCTATTTTTATAGTACATCCAGCCATTAGCTCAAAGCAAACATTTGGACGCAAGTGATAGTAGTAGGACATTGACCTAGGACACTATACGTTGGCTACAAAAGGCTATATATATATAGGAGATTCTTCTTTTATAAAAAGCTTTTCGTATCATGGAAATTTTGCGTTTTCGCGCATCTAGTGCACTTATGCACAACGACAGTTACGAATGAAAAGCCCATTGGAAAGGGACCCACCTTGAGATACAAAAACACAAATTCTGACGTCCCGTTTATGATTAATCTCTGTTGCTACGACCCCGGCTTTGAGATGTATCCTATACGCCAATTTTGCTTGGTTAGTTTTACTTAAGTATTAAAATTAATTAGTGAGCTTTGCCAACAAAGTAGTGCGTAATGGCAATACATTGCAAGACAAATGTGAAAACAATGGCGCAGCCGTCACACATTTGTCTTGGGTTCGGCGGGATTCTTGTACATTTGTGATTAGGTAAAGAACGGGAATAGAAAAATGAAGGTTTACAGTCAGTAGCACAGCAAATACTGTATAGATATGTAACATGTCTTCAGTGACAAACACTCGACTTGCCTGAATTTATACTGCAAAAACAACTAAAGTGAAGGCTTTGTATTGGGTTTTCCAAAACAACAATACAAATGAACTTATCGATTCAAAAATTACTCTGACTTGCTGTCTGGTGGATTTTTTGCGTACATATAATGATGTCTGTCTGACTGCGCGGCATTATTATGATGATAACGCTTTTTTGTCGTGGATTTGCGGTTCTAATTAAGGCGTAGTGATAAGAATTAGGTGGCAAACTTGCAAATTGCCGACGTACAATCAATAATTTACATATTTAGAATTTAAATATGAGGCAGCAAGCAGAATTATCGCCGGACCGCCGTTGTCATCAGACAGTATCCATAAGAAGCTAACCATAGCATGGCTTGTACGCATTCTTTAAAGTCAATGCAATCTATTTCTGTTATAAATTGTGCAGCAGTTATCGTGGGACTAAAATCGCTGCAATAGCGTTGCCGTATTCATCGATAATGGTTGTTATTGCACAATGGCTGTATAAAAAGTAACTGGTAGTTCCTTTTGCGACTGTAATGCACGCCAAATGATGAACTCCTGATGGTAGATGCTTTGTTGGGATCGCTGGATTTAGCGCGATTGATAATTATGGGCGAGCTAGCGGAATTATCACAAAACCGCCGTCGTCATCAGAGAGTATCCATAAGAAGCTAACCATAACATGGCTTGCCCTCATTCTTTAAAGTCAATGCAATCTATTTCTGTTATAAATTGTGCAGTAGTTATCGTGGGACTAAAATCGCTGCCGTAGCGTTGCCGTATCCATCGATAATGGTTGTTATTGCACAATGGCAGTTTAAAAAGAAACTGGTAGTTGCTTTTGCGACCGTGATACACTACAAATGATGAACTCCTGATGCTTGATGCTTTGCTGGAACCGCTGGGCGATTGATAATTATAGGCTCGACATTACAAAGCATGAGTAATATGTACTTCCATACATAACAACAGAAAGCTGCAACACTAGTTTAATGCATAATTGCTCACTTTTGCACTTTTTAATCAACAGCGACTCGGTTATGACAATTATACTGCCGTTAAATGCAACATTTAGTCTAATTCTAGCCGAACAATGTATTACACCTTATTTCGAAACCAAACCTGAAATTAAAATAAGGTCAACAGTATGCTCTTGTGGCAGACTACAAATATTCCAAAGTCATAAATGATAACAATAAAATATGCTCAAATTTGATCAAAAATAATGTTTCTGTCTTTCTGTTTCGTAGTTTCGATGATATCCTGAAAGTATTTGTATTATATAGCGAGAACACAGATATACTGTGAAATTATTTAAGCCAAATACCGTCCGTCAGTTAATCTCAAATATTAGTAACAACAGCAAATAACACTAAATTTATTGTTTTGCAGCATCATTCGTTTGTCACAGTGATTTTATTAGCTAGATTTTATTACTGTAAGTCCAATATCTCATTATAGGTATATGTCAGTGTCCCTATGCTATGTTTTATGCCAATGCTGGTGCAGTTTTGTTGAAGTTTTCTGGAATTTTTAGAAAACCGGGGCTTACTTTCTTTTGTGGATATACCTTTTTAATAAGTAAAGATAGCTCGGTATCAGAAACAGCCGGCGCTGGTTATTTATTTATATTATTTCGTCCCAGGCGGCGTAAGATTTACTGCACGAACGGAGGGCATTAATATCAGGGAAATTTTGAGAACATGGGTTTGACTAAATATAGATTTCTTTAAGAAGCCGCGTTATATTCCGGAAACGTATTCTCTGGTCAATAGAATAGGCAAGTGCATGCCGACATTATTTCGTTGCCTGTCATATTCCTGCTTTATTTTTGTATTCCTTTCTTCGACAACATAAATACGAAGATAAACCATATATTTGTATAAAGATTTGAATAAAGTTTTGGGTAGCTACCACATGTTGCTTGCCAAGTGCCTGCAATGTAGCTAGGTGTTTTCTAGTGTACCACAAAGTAGACTAACATAAGAAATTTAGATAAAAGCAAGGGAGGATAAAGCGGGGTGCACGGGTTGGATGCCATTCTCCACCAAGTCCACACCGGCCCTTGGGATTATATGCCTGGGTTAGCAACCAAAAAATTTCTCCAGGCTCCCCAAATAGGTCTCATAATGGTGGCCCCAACCAAAAATTTGTGTAATATTGCTAAAATATTTTCAAGGCGCACCTCTGGACAATGCGTACGGCACCTCGTGGAGAGGTGAGATGAGTTGGGCGCCTCAGAGGAGTTTGGCATCTCGAAAGGGCGAACGGTACCTCCGAGGGTTCGGCATGTCGCTGGGTACGGCCCTTCGGACGGTGGGGGGAACGGCACCTATGCGATGAGGTGCGGCACCTCGGGGGTACGTGTCGCTCCGGGTGAGGAGGATGCGGCACCTTTGGGGTTGGGAGGATGCGGCACCTCGGGAGTGCGGCACATCGAGGGCGGATGAGGGACCTCGGGCGGCAGGCGGGGGCACGGCACAGCGGGGGTGCCCCACTTCGGAGTGGGGTGCGGCTCCTCAGGGGGTTGCATCGCCTCGGGATAGGGGGTTCGGCGCGAATGATACCAAAACTAACGCTATAACTTAAAAATGGATCCATTCGAGCTTGAAGATTACATGAAATATTAACTTATTTAACCTATTGTTAGCCGCAGCTATGTTATTTTTGCTTAGACATTAAGCCCGAATATTACAAATTGCTGTGACACATTTCTCGGTCAAAAAATAACACTCAGGCATTTACGTTTGTTTACTACTGCTGCGCTTGTTTTAGTTTTAGTTTCAAGAGTGTATTAGGGAAGAGTGTGACACTTCCCTGCACTCACATGTAAACCCGTATTTGATGACGCGGGCGTTTTCGGCTTGATCCCTCAGTTTTTTTGGGGGGTCGAGATGCACAGACCCCTTAGATTCTGGTTGGTAGGTCGGACTCCTTCCCAGTTTTTTTGGGGGAGGTCAGACCCCCAACTTCTGGGGTACGGGGTCGGGCTATAAGCCGAAAACGCCCTCGTCATCAAACACGGGTTTATATGTGAGTGCAGGGATTGTTTGTGTGGGCAGCGTGATGGCCTATTACGCTGATTCACTAGGGTTCTATGAAGCTAGATTCTTATAATGATTATGCTCGTAGGCGAACGCAGGCCACTCAACTGCGTTTCGTCCGCTTGATCATATTGTAAGACGGCACAGAATTTTCAACAATATGCCAATCTTTAAACTTATGCGTTCAGTATATTTTGTATTTATGTTTAAGCTGCCTAATACACGGCGAACACAAAGCCTAGCTAATACATAAATTGTATTTTTACGTAGTAACGGGAACTTCGAATAGCTGACGTCCACATATCACCACGGTCCTGTGGAACAGGGGCGAAGAAGCACATGCCATGTATAGCGCATTTGTGTGCCTACAATGATTAAGAGTGCACGAACAAGCAAAGAGTATGCCGCTTCCAAGCATCCCAGCGTTAACTTCTGTTTGATGATACGGGCCTACTTCCTTCTCATTCCTTTTCAGCAGGGGTTTTGTTAGGTGTATGTCACCGTCTTGGGTGCGAGTCGGGTGAGTCGATGACAATTGTTCAACCGTACCCCGGCTGATTCCAAACTAAACCCCCACAAATCTATAGGGTGGCTGTGTATGATATCCACATCGAAATGAAGCGGGGTTAAGGCCACAAACACCAGTGTCGTCGAACACGGGTAGCGTTAGAAAGCGCTGGGAGGTGTTCTATTATTTCTTTGCGCACTCTTGGTTTTTAACTATTAATTTTATTTAAGAATCTTGTTGTTGGCTTCATCCAGCATTATTCGAGTATGTACTGTCCAGTATTTTTATTACAATTAAGGCTTGAAAATTTATGTATATGGCCATTACGTTATAATGTGCATGAATAACTTATATGTATTATTAACTTCATCCAGTATTTTTCGAGTATGCACAGTCCACTATATTAATTACAATTAAGTCTTGATAATTTAGATATTTGGCCCCTGCGTCCAATCTGTATGAGTAACTTATATGCACTGTTGACTTCATCCAGTATTTTTCGAGTATGTACTGTCCAGTATTTTTCGAGGCGAAACCATTTTTCAGGTCAAAATTTGTTCAAACGCTGCTGGTGTTACCTGTATCTTTACAGTAAATAAATGTTTGGTCATACATGCGTAAACGAAACTAGGGGTTACTCCCTCCATGAGGTGCCGAACCCTCCCCTTCCATGCCCCAGGTGCACTCTACCCCTGGGACCGCGGACTTCGAGAATGTATGGATTTGGTTTAAAGCACAACTACGTAATGAATGCTGTTTGACTATCGATTTTTCTAAAAAAACCATTATTGTTGATGCTTTTAACAGATTGACTAACATAAAGAGATGTTCTTAAATACAGATTTTCAATAGTGCTTACGGAATATTTTTTCTATTTTCATTACAGGTAGCGCAGCACTGTTGAGGACAGGCTACTAGCTATTATTTACGTTTATGGCAATGTCAAAATTTATTTTGTTACCAAAATTTATGGCTCGGTTTGACAAAATTCGCACTAACTCGTTAATGTGCATGTATAATGCGTTTGGACCTTATTAAGTTTTTTGTAGCTCAAACCTTTGCGTTGCGCAGACAATTTTACTCTATGACACCAATTGTCACCAATCTGTCACCAATTTAATTAGAACTCTCCGTAACTCACTAACATTCTCAACAAGACAAGACATTTTTAAACTTGCGCTCGCAGTTTTATTGGTACACTTTTGACTTGGTTAACCTACGATCAAGTTAATTTGACTGTATTGTTTGCCTGGCTAAAACCGGTGCTAGGCACCGAATTTAGCTTGTTCTGCGGGTGAAGCTTTCGTGACTTAACAACTGAGCTATATGTAGAGTTTTTGCTTGGTTTGTAACGGATCTTCAATCGAAAAACGACCGACGAGCAAGCATACAGTATACCGACAGTAAACACAGTTAACGCATTGTGCGCAGTGTCCGTTTGGACCTAGTAGAAAAGAAAAACGTAGTTATGCGATAGGCTAATTTTTAATTAGCGCTTTCATGCCCGATTTAATTTGTGTGTCGTGCAACGTTTTATACACTCAAGGTGGTGTCAGGGATCGAAATCGAATTACACGGAAGAAAGTTGCGTACGCCAATCACTGAGCTATCTAAGAGTAATTGTCTAATTCTTTAAGGGACGTCACAACGTGAGCGGATAACAATGTACGTATAAACACGCAGCATACTATGAACACAGTTATCGCAACACTTCAAAATGTGTGTTCGGTTAATTTCAACCAAATCAGAATGAAATTTTTTAATTATAAAAATGCGACTTGATTTTTGTTTAGCTGACAGACAAAATCAAAGAACAATAACTTTATAACTAAATAAAGGAGATGCCGGGCTGCAGGAATGTCTTGAATAAGGATCGTCACCTTCTACGCCTAGAATGATTTTATTAACCACAGTGCTGATTTAATGATTTAATAACTTTGGCATGCGTTTCTGAAACCAGTTGATATTCGCAATACCAACTGTTTAAAAATTCCGTATTGTATGTCATTATTAAGTGTTTCCAAACAATTTTTTGACGATGTTGCATTTAGAATGCACCCGAAGTCTAAATGAAACTACACTAATGCTGTCACAGCTCAGTGGTCGCAGCGCATCATCTAATTATATAAGTCAGGGTTAATGTAAAAATTATCATCTCCTAATTTATACTAGTAACTCGTGGTTTCATTTTTAAGTTATTTTGTTTAATTTTGTTTTGTTTAGTCGATTTGCTTTGAACACAGGCTGTGTTTGATGGATATGCCATTCTAAAATCTCTTGGAACGTGAACCAATTGAAACCTTTAAAACCTCGTCGACCCTAAACTAATCGAAGGCTAATGACAACACATCTACTATTTGTGCTAGTCTTTAGATAACCAAACTATCGTATGCAGCCTACTGGAAAACCAGTATAGAAAATTCTTGGTGATCTATAAGCAATGCATAACTCAACAACTGGAGATAGAATATATTCTGGAAATCGGGTTAATCTAAATCCATTGGAAGCCCATGAAAATGCATTAAATATACACACTGGATACTAGATTACCAAACCATTGTATTCAGCCTTAAGAAATACCTATATATTGCCCTGCACGCGATACATAATCAGCCAAATGAAAACGCACTACATTTCAGAAATCGATTTTATCAACCCAAAAACCCTTGAAACCCCAAGAAAAGGTAAAATATAGTCAAGTTGAACCCTAGATAGCAAAACCATCGTATCCGGCGTGCTTGATAACCTAATAAGTAAGTATGATTGTAAGGTAAAACAAGTAATAACACGACCAAATTTGAAAAATCGCTATTTTTTGATAAGGGTCGATGAACCATATTCGAGCCCACAGCGAGCTACGAAGTAGTCCCATAAAAAAAGTTGTGGTCAGCAAAATTGTGGATCTCGATAAGCTTATTTTGCGCGGTGGTCCCATTTTTCAATCCACTGCCTGTATCACGAGATATGAGCTGCGAAATACTGATAGCCAGATTTGGCAAAGAACCCTTAAAAACCTGTTTTTGACATTTAGACCAGGTCGCCAGAGAGATCATCGTCGTGACTTTTGAAAGCTATCGAACAAAAAATACTGTCGAAATCTGTTCATCCGAAAACTAGATTTGGATGACAGCGATGAACAAAAACAAATTTTCACGATTTTCCCCTTTAGCGCACTCAGTGAAAACACGACTGGCTTTTCTCGCTCTTTTTCAATCATATTTTTACGTCAACCTAACTTACGGCTTTCATTATTTCTTCACGTTCGACTCGACCAATATCTGAGAATCGCATAAAACCCAACACTGGGGTTCTTTTTAACGCAAAAATGGAAACAAAAATTATAATTAAATGCCACTGCTACTACAAGTGTAATTAAATGGATTATATCATGTTTTTCAGACATTTTAACGTAAATAACACTAGCTAAGATTATGCTGCGAAGTAATTTCAATTCAGGAAATCGAAAAGTGGTGCCATGCACGGATACCTGCCCATTATTAGCCGTCTAGATCTGATGGTACTTTGAAAACATATTACTAAAAATGCAAGCCTAGATAATCTTTAATAATTATTATATACTAATTGGAAATTTGTTGTTGATTTCCAGCTGATTCTGTTTAATATCAGTGAATTATTAATAGCAAGTGTTCACAATGGCAGATATTTCCCTGTACTTTAACGTTAGGCTTTGTTGAATTATATGGGCTTTTTCGAATCTACCTCCCTTATTCCTGGGGGAGACGTCATCCACGCACATGCCCCACTTTTTGTGGGCGATTAGTTTAGACACATCTCAATTTGTGGGGGGGTAGATTCCAAGTTTTGATGGGGCTTGGTTGAACCGGTAGCTGTTTCTCAACCGATCCCTTAAAACTTGGTGTCAGACTACCTTCCACAATATGATAGGGGTCCGAGCTACCACTACTTCCCACACAACTTGGGGACCTGTGCATGAAGACCCCAGCCCGGAATTGGGGGGGTAAGGGTAGAGCCAAATACCACTCGTGCAATCCAACACGGGTCAACATTTTAGGGCGCATAGAAGTGTCATAATCCTGCATTGTGCACTCTTGTTAACAGTATTACAGCGTTACTACCAATTGTTATCTTCTGGTGACATTTGTTTGAAGGATTTCTGTGCTTTTAGCAGTTTTTTAAAACTATTATATTTTCTTGCACTTTTATGCAATGTTCTCATCAATCGAAAAAATATCGATATCCCACTACATTTCACTTGCGAGGCATCGTTTCTTTTGAAGGAAGCATTTCTAATTAATATCAGTAATATATTTCATATAAATTCTGCATCTTTTAATAATTTAACACTTTAACAGACATACTTCTTAAATAGATAATTAACATTTTGAGTTTGGTGGATAGATAAAGCTGAAATGTGTAGCAGGTAGTAACCTCAACTGCGCAAGAAACTGTCTCCGTGTTGTTATAAGACGCAAATATATCGCCAAAACCACTTTCAAGACCGGTTATTTATAATTGAGCATTATTTTTACAGAATTTATGCATACTTTTTAATATATATTTAGGCCCTGAAGGGCCACCTTTCAAATATCTATATGGTGGGCCACCATTTTCATGGCCATTTGTACCCAGATTTTATTTTGACAGAATCTATGAATATTTTTAATATAAACGCAAGGCGGGAAGTGCCACCACTCAAATCTCAATTCTATGGCTACCGCTCTCATGACCGGTTATTTATAACTTCATTGCATATCGGACAATAAAATAGGAAAAAACATTTGCATGTTTGAATGAGCCCGGGCTACGTATTGAAATGCCCTGCCTTTGCTGTTATAGAGTATTGCATATTCTACGAGGAAATTATTGTTTTAATCATGACCGGTTATTTATAACTTCATTGCATATCGGACAATAAAATAAGAAAAAAACATTTGCATGTTTGAGTGAGCCCGGGCTACGTACTGAAATGCACTGCCTTTGCTGTTATAGAGTATTGCAATAAAATTGGAAAAAACATTTACATGTTTGAATGAGCCCGAGCTACGTACTGAAATGCACTGCCTTTGCTGTTATAGAGTATTGCAATAAAATTGGAAAAAACATTTGCATGTTTGAATGAGCCCGGGCTACGTACTGAAATGCCCTGCCTTTGCTGTTATAGAGTATTGCATATTTTACGAGGAAATTAATGTTTTAATCATGACCGGTTATTTATAACTTCATTGCATATCGGACAATAAAATAAGAAAAAAACATTTGCATGTTTGAGTGAGCCCGGGCTACGTACTGAAATGCACTGCCTTTGCTGTTATAGAGTATTGCAATAAAATAGGAAAAAACATTTGCATGTTTGAATGAGCCCGAGCTACGTACTGAAATGCCCTGCGTTTGCTGTTATAGAGTATTGCATATTTTACGAGGAAATTAATGTTTTAATCATGACCGGTTATTTATAACTTCATTGCATATCGGACAGTAAAATACGAAAAAAACATTTGCATGTTTGAATGAGCCCGAGCTACGTACTGAAATGCCCTGCCTTTGCTGTTATAGAGTATTGCATATTCTACGAGGAAATTAATGTTTCAATTCATGTATGTTTATAGTAATTCTTACTGCTACAGATATTAGTAATAACAAAAAACAAATCCAACTTTATGAAAAACAACCAATCCATGACATATGCTTTCATTTTTCTAGTTTAAACAATAAGGATTTGTAATATTATTTAATAAAATTGAATTAATATTAAATGACAAACGTTGATGGGTACAGATGGCCAACATAATAGTAAGACGTTTCTGAGCTGTCAGCCACAATAAATTACCAATTTTTCGATGGAATCGTGTTCTTGTAACGACGTAATTTTGTTTAACAGCGCTGACGTACAAATCTGAGAAGTGAATCCTTTGGCCAGTTTTTGGTAAGCGCTGAGTGTTGCTCAATTGCGTGTCGCAATTTACTAGCCGCTACTCGCTGCATATGTTTGGTAGCAATAAACATTTACTGCATCCGGATATAGAACTAAATAAACGCCAATCGCACCACATTATCAATTACACTTACTAGGAACTTGGTTACTTTGAAATATCTGCTAGGTAACACAAGTGTTACACACGACATAATTATCACCGAATCGTATCAAGATTTTAGGAAATTTCATGCAACTTTAGAGATGGACAGTTTTTTGCTACATTCATTTCTGTATATTTGACGAAGTAGAGGGAAATAATTTTTAACTGTATTCAGATTATTACTGTTGGGTTTGTTTACCGTTGGTAGTAGTAGACATGAGTTCGTGAAAATGTCGGTTTAAATCCTGTAATTCTTGAACTCAAAGATGAACATGTTCGGATGCCATGTTAATGTTTGATCCAAAGCTTGGCGTCACTAAGAATTATATATATTTGACGAAGTAGAGCGAAATAATTTTTAACTGTATTCGGATTATTACTGTTGGGTTTGTATACCGTTGGTAGTAGTAGACATAAGTTCGTGAAAATGTAGGTTTAACTCCTGTAATTCTTGAACTCAAAGATAAACATGTTCGGATGCCATGTTAATGTTTGATGCAAAGGTTGGCGTCACTAGGAATTATATATATATATGAATGGTTTTGCCTTAAATAAGACATCATAAAATGTTTAAAGTCAAACATCAGAATTAGTTCTTTCGGTAAAAATTAACTTAATGGAGTACATAACTGTTGTTTGAAAATGTACGTCATATACTATTTAATTCGGGAAATTTTGTTGCAACTCATATAATTCCGAAAGCAATCATTGGATATGTCAAATTTCTTACCTATGTTTAATTCTAAATGTCTCCAAATACGGTTATTTGCAAGTATCTATGCCTATTTGAGAACAGGTGTCAATCAGCTCTATGTTTTTGGCTAATTCCGAAAGCAATCATTGGATATGTCAAATTTTTTACCTATGTTTAATTCTAAATGTCTCCAAATACGGTTATTTGCAAGTATCTATGCCTATTTGAGAACAGGTGTCAATCAGCTCTATGTTTTTGGCTAATTCCGAAAGCAATCATTGGATATGTCAAATTTCTTACCTATGTTTAATTCTAAATGTCTCCAAATACGGTTATTTGCAAGTATCTATGCCTATTTGAGAACAGGTGTCAATCAGCTCTATGTTTTTGGCTTACAACAGCCCGTATTTTGCTGTTGCCGTAATAAATTTAGCACAAATATTTTTGCAGTGCATGTGATGTTAGGTAATGTGTGCTTTTAGAAGTAATATCGAGCATAGAAGTGATGGCACGTGGTAACGCATCCTGACAACTGTAAATTTATTAGCGCGAGACTCCTCTCGTTAGTACAGGTTATGACATGTTAAAGACTAATTCCATTTTCCGAAAATGCTTTTTAGTTACACAATACAGCATGACTTCATATGTCGTGTTCCTTCTTTGAAAGAATGAATACAATTAACATGCATTTTTAGCGTAATATCTCATCATATTTGCAGTATGCACTTTGACCGTGTTAACTAATAATATATTCCACGTTTATCGCAGTTAATTTAATATTTCACGATAAACAAATAACCTACATATTATGCACATAACTCTTCGCACGAGTCCTGCGGAGACAGTCTTATTTATACATTCGTGGTAACACCAAAAATGTTAGTCGTTTTCAACCGATTTGGTGGTAATCGCTGTTATACAACAGTTATAATGTGTACATCGAGAAATCCTTTAAAATTAGTGAAGCTCGCTTGCGAGCCAGAATTCGAGTGGTGAGAACAATCCCTCGAAGCAGAAGTGTGAAAAATATTTGCCACACAATAGTTTTGACACTCGCAATGAGCTTGTCGGCCCAGAAAACCCCATATCCGACACTAAAACCAACAATAAACACACATTCTAGTGCTTTTCCTACGACTTCTCACCCAAAATTACGAAAACGTCATTTTTTATGCCAAGTATGAACCAGAAGTGTAAAAAAACATTTGCCCAACAATATTTTTAACACTTGCAATGAGTTTATCTGCCAAAGAAAACCCCATATAAGACACTAAAAGCAACAAAAACACACATTTAGGTGTATTTCCCACGACTTTTCACCAAATATGAAATTTGGCGCCAACTATAAGCTTATAGACTCCAGATTGGGAAGCAGTTGAAAAACTTGTTATATATCATTGGAAAGCCCTGGTAAAGCTACATGGAATAGGCCTATTAGTGTGCGTATAACCTGTTTACTTATTGAGAAGAGTCACAAAAATTGGAGGGTTTCCCCGAAAAATGGGCCAAAATTACGTTATTTTGCCCCATAACTTTTCCCACGGTAAAAATTCCCTAGGGGGCTCCATCACTACACCTATATCGACCATTGCGGTTTGAATGAGCTATAGTGCATCAAAATCCGCCCAACCCTTATCGAGATCCAGGGCGACAGACACACAGACAGGACCTCCTCAACCCCCCTCCACAGCCAAAATTGAAAATTCTCGTTCCACTCGAATTCAACTATTTGTGTAAAGTGAGGCATCTTCATTATGCATCCGTGGTAACACCAAAAATTTTAGTCGGTTTCAACCGATTTGGTGGTAATCGCTCTTATGCAACCGTTATAATGTGTACATCGAGGAATCCTTTAAAACTATTTGGGTATAGTGAGGCATCTTCATTATACATCCGTGGTAACACCAAAAATTTTAGTCGTGTTCAACCGATTTGGGGGTAATCGCTGTTATACAACAGTTACAATGTGTATATTAAGAAATCCTTTAAAACCATTTGTGTATAGTTAGGCATCATCATTATACATCCGTTGTAACACCAAAAATTTTAGTAGTTTTCAAGCGATTACGTGATAATCGCTGTTATACAACAGCTTTAATTTAGGGATGTAACAACAGAAACACACTATTTGATCATCGTATGTGTATGTGCGACAAAAGTATTTTATAAAAAAATAAATTTGTTACATAATACATAGACATATTATGTTCAAATATTGAATTGCTGTTATGAGGCGTTGTTGTTATCGGCGTACATCTTACATTCATAAGGTCGTGTCTTTGATTGATTCTTTGTCGCGTAGACTTCTTGGAAAGAGACTAAACCCACTAAAACTTGTGAAATGGGTAGAAGTTTGTTCGAAATGTAAACAAAGATTCCGGCGCGGAGGCTGTATCTTTCATAATTTCTATTTAAGAAAGTTTTCAATCCCTCTTCAATCTACAATTGAACTATAATTTTAGTGATTTATTTAGGGTTTTCAAAATAAATTTCGTATTTTACTTAAATTTAAAATATAAAATGTTCGAAACAAAAATTATTTCAACGGCATTTATGGGTTTTTGTCAATCGCCACCGCGTTTCACGCTTCTACTAGCTATTATCGCTATCTTTGCGATGAGCAGCGGCGTTGTTGAATCGAGTATTGCAATCGGACGTCAAGGTAAAGTTGAAATTGAAAAAGATAACGCTGGTAAAGATGCTCAAATTGATATATTTCGTCCGGGTAAGCGTGGGGGCGCAATGTCACGGTCGCGGTCAACGGGAAAGGCCCCGATTTTATTGTATCGTGTTGTCGATTCACGTACTGACAACGAAGAGGACATAGAACCAGAACCGATTCAACTAGAGCTGTCGCCAACTGCCTTGGTTTTAAAAGCTATTGCGTTGCCGTCAAGCGCTGAACGTAAGTGGTTTTTGCTGTTTGAGCCAGCAGGTTTGGTTTTCATAAGTCGTGGGCCGGCCAAGACTATGGCCAAACGTTTCACAAAGACGGACAGCAGAGGAAACACCATTATTTACGCTATCGCTATGTCTTATAATCTTTTTTATGCCTTGACAATCTATGCGTGTATCGAAGATTAAAAATAATTAGCAAGGGCGATTGTTGTAGCATTATTAAATAAAGCTCGTTGATCGTTGATCGTTATAAGCGTTTTCAATAAACGTCATAGATAATTATGGATATGGCCATAATTTGAGTCATTAAACAATCCGTTTAGTTTTTGTGTTTGGAGAAGCGCGACTCGCCATATTTCAGCCACACAAGAAGAAAAATAATGAAACTCATGATAGCTGTAATTAATCCACCACAGACGCCATGTATACTGAGGATGTTTTTTGGTGACAACCTCTTCGGAAATTTGTCATCCGCTTTTGTTTTGAGTTGAAATTTTTACTTTTAACCGTATACTGATGTGTCAAATTTTTGTAGGCAAAGCATTACGTACGTCGCTATACTTAATATCATTAATATATGGTTCGCTCAGGTTAAATTGCTAAGTTATGTGAATATCATAGCTGTCTAATCGAAATATTTTCTTTTGAATAATCTGTCGAATATAAAAACCACCATTATTAATTGTTGTAATGACATAAATTATTGCTGCACATATAATTACCATAGATGACTGTGCAGTAAGTTTGCAGAAGAAGTGTATATTGGGACAAGAAATCATAGGATTCCAAAGTTTACCCGTTCTCGCCTAAGTGGATAGATGATTACAGCACGGGTGGGTGGTGTGCGAAAGTGGGTGGGATTAGGCCAAAAACCGTATTTTTTCCGGTCCGCCCAATTTTTTTTAAGAATTTTCCTTGTTTTGTCTTAAAATCTTTAAAATTTCTCTACAATTGTTAAAATTTTCTGCGCGCCTTTGGCGTTGGGTTTCGGGGTGCGTTGCTTCGTGGGCGGAGGGTGTGACTACAATATAGCTTAAGAGGTTCGACCCTTACGGGGTAATTCACTTAAATTGCCTATGGACAAATATGCCATAACTTGTTAATTTCTAGGTTAAAAATTGTTTCAAATTATTGGACCTTGGCCAAATTATTTTAGTTAACTTGCCAAACGGGGTGGACTTATCGGTAGATGCGTACGCTTAGAATCAAGACGCATCAGTGTTGTTGTGGGAGTTATATGGTTTCGGCGCGGGGGATGGGGTAAATCAAAGGGTAAATTTTTAAACTCATAATTTTCACCAATTTTGCTAAAATTTTACCCAATTGTTGCCAATTCCCTCATTTTGTTGATAAATCCCCAATTCTTGCCAATTTGTGTCAATTTTCCCTAAATTTATGCTAGTTTCTTTCGTCGTGACAGGATAAAACTATATACTTTGTTGCCAAATTGCGTACAAATAATCGTTACAGGAGCACAATGCATAGTTCTCTTGATCGAACATGAGTCTAAATACTGATTAACCCTTCCGATCTTAAACTTATGTGTGTTTTGTACGATGTTGAAAAAACGTTCGCGCCGAAATTGCACCTGGATCGTTTAGCTCCGGACGTCGTACACCTGCGCCGATTTTAAAAGCAGTTGTTTTCTTAAGGAACGTTCCAAGGCAGACCAGTGAAAAACAGCCTACGCGCAAACGCATGCCGCCCTGTAACATCGGTTAACAAATCGGTTAACAATGTATGCTGTGCTAAATGTGTCATTTTTATACGCCGAATAGTTGATAGTTATATAGGCCGTATGTTACAGAAATATAGAGTTTTTGGGTGTGATAGTTAATGAAAATCTGATTTTATAAGTGCTAAAATATACATTTTTGTATCAGTGTACATGAAGCAGTAAACTGATATGAAATATTTCTTTTATCAGTAAAGTCAGTTATTCTTTCGATTAAATAATAAGCAGACATTTGCGTTTCGACAGACCAAACAAGGCTGACTGTCTAAACTCATACAATTTTTTCTCTAAATTTTACTCAGTTGCTATATGCAACTCATCTGTCGATAGTCGGTATTTCTAGTTTACTTTTTTAAAACCAAGACGTGTTCATTTTAGCTGCTCAAGGATAATCGTTTGGTTGATAGCACACAAAACGAAAGATTAATTGTAATTGCAAAATTTGAAACTTTTGAGTTTGATATTGTGGGGCGTTAACGTTATAAAGGACCCCCAAACAAAAGTTTTGTCCCCCTATGGTCTAGACCACACCATGCAGTGGTATACGGTATATACCCACACTATGTAATGCAAAAGATGGTGTATGAGACACCATTAACGTAGCTATAGTGTCATAATCTACCTATTGTATTTTTACTGACGGTGTCAAGGACACCATACACAAACCCATTATATAATGGGTGTAAATAACAGCATGGTGTAGCTAACACCATATAAAATTTATGGTGTCGTCTACACCATACTATTATCGACAGTACACTGCCTATGTATACTATCTGAAAATATCATCAGAAACACCATGGTATCAAAGACACCATATAATTGATGGTGGAAGAGACACTCAGGGTGGATAAAGCTTTCACATGGGGTCTTTTATTACGTAAACGATGCATACCGCAGGCAAATTTTATAGTTTTGTACTCAGTCAAAGCTTATACTTTTGATACGAATTCAAAGTATTTGTCCAAAATAAATGTATTATATTATCCTACACAAATGGCCCAAATGTATATAACGTATATTTTGAAGCGTTACGCTATCGATATTTGTCATGTATTCTACCTTTTCGAGTACGTTGTTGTGCTTAAGCTTTGTGAGGTTTCCTAGAGAACCGACCAACAGTGCGCAAGTGTCATACTGGCTAACGCATCTGGATTGTACGCAAAGCATCCAGGTCAGTTCATCGGCGCGCCAAAAGTTTGTGCAACTTTGTCCGAAATACACATTACTTCACTTAAAAAGGATTAAAACCTTGAATGTTTAATATTAGAACTTATGTCTTGCCAAGCTGTCATCCTAACATTGGTTTTAAAATCATCTTCTGGTGTGAACATGTGTCATTTTGTATATAGTTAGTTTCAGTTCCGTGTATATTTTGCTATTTAGCAAAACAGTCTTTAAACTGCACAATACTGATGTGCAACTTTAATCACCGTTTGATGTATTCAAGAGGTGATTAATATAACTATTAATAATATATGAGCCTATTTTAAAAATTTGACACCTATATTTAGCGAATAATTTTAAAACCATGAAATCCATAGCTGCGCAGGTGTATACGCCTGATCGCTTAAAGAAACAAACATGGATTGGGTAATTTTAGGAAAATGCGAAAATTCTAATACTATGCAGTAAGAGAAAGTCTTGCAGATTAATCAGCTATATCATTTATCGGACACGACAGGTCCAAGTCAAAATACCTAGATCTTAGTCAAGTTTACAGTTGTTCTTGAACGCATAAACAAAATTATTTTTGCAAAAACTATAGCTTGAGAACCGGTTTGTGGCGGTGGCTAACTTTTCCATCGCCACGCGTTTAAGCTTCAGTGTGTTAAAAATGTAAGTATATGCAGCAGCAGAAGGGATGGAGTAACTCTGCTTTGTGACTCCAATAAACTCAGGTTTATTCTTTTGGAATTATTCAAACCTTATAACAGGAAAACCTATATATCAAATACGTGAAACATCTGTTGACTTACGAAATGTATTTTACTAGGGAATTGCTATATGGTATCAGCAGCCCAAAATTTTCATCTGATCACCCTTTGGTTTCTTAACATTAGGGACCTGCTTTGGTCACACGGGTATATAAATAGTCGAACAACTAACTAGAAGTGTGCTTTAACTATAAATGTATTCGTCTTTGCATTATTAATCGCTATTATTTATTTTACAGGTTCCTCAGGCTATCGCAAACAAGCATCGCGTTTAAACAACCCGGAACTTATGGAAGAATATTACCGATAGTTAACAATCAACAGTCTTCCAAGGAATCGTGTTTTCAAACTAGAGCTAAACTATTTTAGGTTATCAATTATTATTACGTTCAATAGATTTATATTCTGAGTTGAAGTATTCCAAATGATGACAGTTTCATAATTGCGAGCTTCAGTTGAGCTTAATAGCGTTGTGGAAAAACCCAAATAATATTCAAACTATAAAGAGCAATCCATTCTTTATGTGATGTTTAATGTGTTCACGCTGCATATTGCACAACTGTAGGCAGTGAGCGAGGTGTATGCCGTACTGTTCTTAGCAGGTTAGGTCAGAAAATTGAGTCCTAAACTTCAGCATTTACAAACTTAAACTGTAGATGAGCTCTATGCATGGAGTTTTCCACCTCCGAACCAATCCACTGCTGTATGTGATATATTTTGAAACATATAACACAACGTCCTTTAGGAATATGTTTGCAATTTAACCTATCGCTTTGTTCAACATTGGTGAATATTCGCAAAGTGGCACTGGTATTCTTTAAAAATAAATTATATTTGTCTCTATAACATTCTTACAGAGTAAAAACCTGTATATTAATTCTAGAGTTATACCATATCTCGTCCTTATTCGTTAAAGAAGTAAATTGAATGTGATTAAAATCTTGCAAGATACTTTTTTCTATGGTTTGCTCAACGTCAAAATAAACTTTCTGAACAACATTTTGTACACTAATACAAAAAACGGTCCATATTAACTTTAGGTGCCGGACGTTATAACGTTAGAAAAAAGAATACCTTAGAGTGGGGGTTCGGGAGCAGCAGCCCCCGACTTAGGTTTAGGCTTAGTTTAAGTCTAATATAAGGACATTAGCTTAGGCTACGACTAAGGCTTGGATTAGTATATCGAGAATGGCATGGCATGCATTATACTTCGGCCCCTAAAGTTAACGTGGACCCAAAGAACAATGCCATTCTTTTGGTTTATTTCACGTTAACCCTTACTTCGTCATTCATAGATATTTCCGCAACTTTGTAACAAATAAATAAAAAAAACAAGACTACTGTATGTTTGGTTTTTTGATCTCTATCACCAAAGTTATGGCCTTCGGGCAAAACATAACGTTGTACAATTTTAATGCTCAGAATACTATGACACAACAATTATTAATTTTGCTCATTCTGAAATATCCACTATGGCACAATTGTAATCTTATGATTTACACTCAATCGAGTTGCGTAAAATTTGATCTCGACCGCACGTTGATAGAGAGGAGTCTGGTATGTTGAAAGCAAAATTGTTTTCAGTGTTCTTGAATCCGGATAAATTATCTAGTGCCATTTTAATTAAGTCGACTAAAACTTCATCACTACATTAGAGTACTTATCAAAATACGGTATTAAAAGGTTGTTAAATTTCAGGTTGTTAAATTTCAGGTTGTTAAATTTCGAATCGGGTGCGTAAGTACTTTCGTGCTAGATATTACTTTCTTATTTCACCATTCATAAATCGAATATAAGAGCACATAGATAGTTGAACAATTATAGTTCTGGTTAAATATTTTGGTTTACCTTTAATTTATATTTCGCCTGAAGAAAGTCAGATCCGTGAGTCATTTCCGAACTTGTTACAGGAAATCACCGGTATATTTGTAGGTATTTTTTGGCGCATCACCTGTAACTCCATGTAAGGAAAATTTGAAATAAATCTAACAAATCAAAACCACTTGTCCTAATTTAGAAACGTAAAACACCGTCTGCGTCTGAACATGGTAATGCTGTTTTAGACACGATTTCGTTCGTGTCAGCGGCACAATTTTTAAACGTGATATACATCACATTATCACACAATGCAAATCACATGTGTTCATTTGCGACATTTAGCCGGAGAATTCTTTTTATGTTTTATGTTTTTTATACTTTTTTCGTTATTGTGTCTCTTGGACATCCATAATTTCTGCTTGTGACGGTGAGCTAAAGAACTGAGGATTTCGTTTTAAACTCTACAATTATTATTGGCTTATCAGTATTATAAAAAAGTCTTCGCATATTAATCCAGATTTGTCAAAAAAATTAACATTATTAAGTGAATAATTGATAGTTTTATGCTTCGCGACTTTCACTGCAACGGTGTTTAGCTTTAATTTTTGTGCATTGTGGTTCTCACAAATACCTTATAAGTCATAAGACCACGGGTTGTTCTTCTGTGTGCTAAACAAACGTTTAGCACACAACTATAGACTGAAAGTTCTTCGTCTGTAAAACCAATCATCACAAACTAACCAGCTAACTAACCCTAGTAACGAAAAAATGCCAACTTTTGTGTGGGTTTTCACTAACTGAACACTTGTCAAAATCAAAGTATGCCTTGTGTTGAAACAGAATTTTGGGAATTTGTATTTCGCACAAATTCGTTTCCTTAGTGGCTAATGCATTTGCATCAGAATTAATATTCCGTGTTGGCGAACAAATTTATTATAAAAGTGACATTACAAACAAATTGATCCTATAAGTAATTTTATGGTGCTGGCGAAATGATTTTGCTAATTGTGGTAATTATGCTTAAATTTTCGTTATCTCAAAATGGACTGATTTCAGTCGCAGTGCACGGTTGTCGCAATCTGTTTTACGCACAACTTCAACTATTCAAAAATCATTCCGTAACAATTTCTCTCCGAGATATCGAAATAAGATGGTTGATGGAGCCATCTTAAATTTACTCAAGGCAGAATTTTTGAATATTACACGTAATATCTTATTTTTTTCCTTGGTGCAGTTATTGTGAGCAAAAATGATCAAAAGCTATTTCATTATTAAAATCGACCATCTCATAGTCCTGTAGGTTGAATGGTATTTGCTTACTGACGGTGAATGTTTCACTCTACCCCAGTTGATTAAACCCCTTTTAACACGTGAGACGTTCCTTTAACGTGCGAGCATTGTCATCTGATAGAGTAACCAATATCATACAGAGACCACATATATATAAATTTCGTGACATTTTTCTCGATAATGATCTTTGGCAATAAAACAAATCCGTCAAGATAAAAGATTCCTCGACTGTTTTTACAGACGTCAAAAACTTGCAGAATTCACCTTTTGTTATCCAGACGAAGGATTATGTTACGATAGGCTTTGGTGCTTCATTTTCTGCCGTATAAGTAATAATACTTGGCGTGACTAAACTTAAGGAGACCATACCAACCATCCTATTTTGTAGCTAATATAAAAAGTTTTACAGAACACCCCTTGTTTCAGTGAAATCAGTGAAATCCGGCTCAAAACTGGTCGAGGACACAATGTTCTGTGAATAAAGTCATTAAATACAGTAAAAATTCTGATAAAATTACTGGAATTATTGAGCATAAAGATTTGTCGAACTTCAACTAAACGGGTTTAGTTCTCGAACACCAAAAGCTTAACTATAGGGTCCATTTGCTTGTGATGTCACTATTGTGATAAATAGTTTTACGTAAACTTGATAGGCAAGAAAATTAGGGAAGAAAATTTATGCAAGTTGAAAATCGTCGAAATTCTGTTCGAGCACGAGATATACTTTTTGGCACTTGGAATGATTTTGCCGATTTTCCGTTAGCGAAAAAGGAATGAAATTCAGAAACAAGGATCTGCGATTTCGCATCGGTTATTACAAAGTAGGATGGTTCGCTAATATGCTGTGCCAACCCTGTAATTTTCCAGTTGTAATCGAAGATCCAGCAAAATTTTCATTTTTAGGTGACAAATTTTGCCACGTTTCAGTTATAAAGTTAATTGTCTCTAAATAAATATGCGTTATATGCAAATTATGTGAACCCTTAGGTACAGTACGACTCTAGCCTGACATCAGATAAGATTTGGGAATCGTGCATGTTTCCTATTGCTAGCAGTTTATCTTGCATTTGTTTAATCTTAATATCAATTCGCTATACTAGATTCTCTATACAGATTTGGTGCTGCAAATAATCAAAGCAGCGTAATATTTGGTTTAAAACTTTTAATACATTGCCTAATAACGTTAAACCTATATTATCTTTACGAATATTAGAAACGCGGTCTTGAACAATGGTGTATATAATGTAAGTAAGTAAAAACAATAATTGACAGAATATCATAACATTATGTATATAAATATTATGTGGATAGTCACAAAAATTCAACTGGATAAACATACAGTAATTTCATATTTTGATACATTACAAATCATAATTACAAGGCACGATACAATTATGAATTATACACATTATTGAGTAATTCTAGAAACTGTACATCAGTTGCGCCATCATTACTTCAATAGAATTTAATATTTTTTCGTCTGTCATACAATGCCGAACGCATATAATGAACCTTCATGTTTTTTACCGTATATTTTATCGACGTATGCAGGTAGACTATTGCGTCTAACGTCAAATGACATTGATTAGTTCACCACATTTGAAGTTGATAAGAGCGTGTCAGATTGATGATACATTCGTTTGACGATATAGAGATGATGTATAAATTTAGCAACATTAACGAGAAGCATGTCCTCACTGATAGCGACTGCTCCACAACCAAAGTGGTTTTTTTAATATATGTATTATTTATACACTGGGCGTTGTTCATCAATTAGCGGGCCAAAGTCTAGTTGAGGGGCTTCTCAAAGTCCTAAATTTGTAGCAAATATTTTTAATCAAGTCTAACGATACTGAAACGGGAATTTGGTAATCGGGAATTTTGTTTCGAGAATATCGGTATTGGTAATTTGAAAATCGTCAATGTGGTAATTTTAGTTTGAGACTCGGGAATTTGTTAATCAAAAATTTGGAAATCACGAATTTGGGAACAGGGTTTGTGGAAATCGAAGAATGTGAAATCTGGGAATTAGAAATATAGGAATAGGACATTTGAGAATCGGAAATTGGGGAATCGTAGACTATTAGAATAACGAATTTGAGAATCGAGGAATTTGGAATTGTGGAATCGAAAATTTGGGAATCGGGAATATGAGAATCCGGAATTTAGGAATCGTCATTATAGGAACCGTGAATTTGGGAATCGGGAATTGTGAAATTGAGAATTTGGAAATCATCGGGGAATTGGGAATTTTTGGGATCGGGAATTTGGGAATTTGAGAATAGGAAATTTAGGGGATCGGAAAATATTGAATCCGGAATATTAGTTTCGAGAATATCGGTATTGGTAACTTGAAAATCGTCAATGTGGTAATTTGAAATTTGAGACTCGGGAATTTGTTAATCAAAATTTGAGAATGACGAATTTGAGAACAGGGTTTGTGGGAATTGAAGAATGCGGAACTTTTGAATTAGGAATATAGGAATAGGACATTTGAGAATCGGAAATTGGGGAATCGTAAGGACTTTTAGAAACGCGAATTTGAGCATCGAGGAATTTGGAATTGTGGACTCGAAAATTTGGGAATTTCAGAATAAGGGATTTTGGGAATCGGAAAATAGGGAATCCGGAATATTAGTTTCGAGAATATCGGTATTGGTAACTTGAAAATCGTCAATGTGGTAATTTGGAATTAGGGACTCTGGAATTTATTAATCGAAAATTTAAGAATCACGAATTTGGGAACAGAGTTTGTGGGAATCGAAGAATGTTGAATTTGGGAATTAAGAATATAGGAATAGGAAATTTGAGAATCAGGAATGGAGGAATTGGAAATTGGGGAATCGGGAAATTTTGACTTTTAGTATCGCGAATTTGGAAATCGAGGAATTGGGAATTGTGGATCGAGAATTTGGGAATCGGGAATATGAGAATCTGGAATTCAGGGATCGTCAATACGGCAACCGAGAATTTTTTGAATCGGGAATTTGGAAATTGAGAATTTGGAAATCGGGGAATTCAGAATTTTGGAACCGGGAATTTGGGAGTCAGGAATTAGGGAATTTGAGTATAGGAAATTTTGGGAATCGAAAATTGACTTTACAAGTAAATTGACTTTACAAGCATATTCTGTGTTGTTAGCTATTTGTAGTTGCATTATTGTTCATTTTGGATTTACTAGTATATCTTCTGCTTGCCGTCTCAGGTTTGCATTATATACATATGTGTGACTGATTCTAACATCCGTAGCGGTAAAATGGAAAGGTACAATTATGTCAGCAGCCCTGGAAGAAGCCGTACAAATGGTATTTGCAGACGACGATGACATACTGGAATTACAAGGAGGTGCGGACGACGATCCGTGTAACGATGGCCCACCCGACAACCAGCAGCTTGAATAATCAGACTCTGATTCAGACGTGCATTCTAATCAGTGAACTTCAGAAGACGAAACAGATAAAGATGATTCTGATTTGGATCAAGCAGATAGTTGGGACAACATGGGGACATTCAAAACTAATATTGACGGATACATGTGCGCGTCGCGTGCTCCATCAGGCCCAGTCCATGCCAGTGCTGCTAACATAATTCGAGAGCAACCAGGGCCTTCTGATGTTGTTCCGTAAAAATTTCCGAAGCCAATTGAAGCCTTTAGCTTCTGCTTTACCGGAGAAATGCGAGATTTGCTCATGCTGAAAACTAATTTGGCGTACGAATCCTACTGCACGGCTCACCCGGAGTTCAACACTGCTACTTGGTTCAGCTGCTTCAGATCGTTTGCGGATGAGGGAATGGAGGCGTTCATTCGCCTGCTAATTATTCAGGGAGCTTACAAAGCTGGCAAACGAAGCACACATGCGGTTTGGAGTGAGCTTCAAAACCTCGTTTCCGCGCAACGGTGCCTCGTGACTTGTTCGAACTTCTACTCCGCTTCTGTTGCTTTGATGACAAGACAACATGTGAGGAGTGCCTTTCCACCGATAAATTCGCGGCAATTCGGCAGCTGTGGAATGTGTTCGTGACAAGGTTGCAGGAGCTCTATCGTCCAGGGCCCAACGTGACCGTCGATGATATGATATTATATTTTTCGTAAAATTACCTAGTGCTTGTGTCCATTTGATTTTATTTTTCGAAAAACTTTCAACAGTATATTTTGCTGCGTAAAAGTAGGTACAATGCTCTGTGTTATACAGAAAGAATAACCACATGGAGCCTAGGATGGAGTTGCTACGGCCGAGTGAAGTCAGACGTTTTTCTAAAAGTTTGAAAAATAATAAATATGGTTCAAAGTTTTATAGAATGGTGATGAAATGATCGCGTTTAGTCATACCGCGTATGTGAACAAATAACAGTATTACAATTCACTCCACATCCTTACCTTCAAGCTTGACCTCAATGTCCACCTGTACAGGTCATTTTTCTCTAGGGGGTCCAATGGACCCCCGTCAGAAAACCGAAGTAGTGCAGAAAGCTCAGGAATCGTAGGGCTACACTGTCCACTCGCTGTAGACAATTGTACTACTTCCTGCAAATATTTTATTGGCAGCCAAAAACGATTTTCAAAATGTTCACCTGGAATTTCAATGAATGTTTTAAATATCAAACCGTGTTTATTTTGACACCATGAGCCTTGTACTATTGGTAAAGCATGGATGCAAAAGCATATTATTTTGTCATTTGTTACCCTATATGTCTACACTATTTTTACAATTTCATCAGTCTTATAATAACGAAAAAATAAAGTTGCTTTTGCATTTTTATCAAAATACAACCACTGTTGAGAGATGCTTTAAGATGCTCATTTACAAAATATATTTTACACCTAGAGCAACCAATCATTCTTTGAAGGAGCATATTGCTGCAGCAAACACATATACTAAAACAATTCTATTCAGTAGTAGGGAGTTCTTAAACTAGTTCCTGACGCGGTGTTTATGACGCATGGCAAACAATAGAATTAAATCTGGCTCTGCACAAACTCAACGCGAATTAGAGACTGTGATTCTGATATTATAAAATACTTGTTCCTAAAGGCGTTGAATCAAAAATTGAATATCTTTTTTACATTCTATCAGAACTAGAGGTGGGAAACAGAATCATCATAATACTATAAGAGCTGTAGTCCTATGTCTGAGTGTCTGTGCGTCTGTGTGTCTGCGTCTGTTCCATATTCGCTGTTTAAACCTGAAATTTTTAAGTTTACACGTATTATCTTAATACTTTTATTCGTGCTGCTCTTGTGAGTGAGACATTGGTCAAAAGTTATTTTTTTACCATCCCATGTAATTTCATAGACCGGCGGGTCGTATTGTATTTGGTTACTAACAGAAAATGCTTCACTCAACCCCATTTGATTAAATTCTTGTTCACACGTGAGACGTTCCTTTTTTGTACGGACATTATCGCCAATATCCATGCACCCATCTTAAATATGTAAATTCTAGAATATTTTTCTTGAAAATGTTCTTTAGCGATAAAAAATCCGTGAACATACAATATTTCTAAAGTGTTTTCACAGGCGTTAAAAATTTGTAGTTTTCACGGTTCATTGTTCAGATAAAAGGTTACGTTACGATAGGGTTTGTTGCTTCATTTTTTTTCCTATAAGAAAAATCTGATATGAATTTTTTTTATTAACTGGTTTTCAAGTTGGGCCTCATATAGCGTAATTTGACCCGCTGAGTCGATTGAAGTGGTCTATTTTCGGCTCTGATGTTTCGCTAAGGAGTTATGTGGGTCAAAAACTTGGAAAAGGCACCACTCCCAATTTGAGTCTCAGGTGTCCAAAAATCGTAAAAAATGAAGTTAGTCTCATATAAGTTGATTTGTGTCGCTCAGTCAATTGGAGTGGTTAATTTTCGCCTAGGCTCCCATAAGAAGTTATGGGGTCGGGATACCTACTGAAGGAAACCACTCCCAATATGAGCCTCCGAGGTGTAAAAATCGAAAGGGTGAGTGAAGTTAGTCTCATATAAGGTAATTTGATCCTCTCAGTCTAGCCAGATGCCTGAGTTTTTCGGAAGTCAATCATTTGCGTGACCCATGTCAACTTTAGGGGCAGGGCGTTATAACTTTAGAAAAAAGAACAGCTTAGATGTTCGGGGGGCAGTCCAACGACTAGGCTTAGGCTTAGTACATGGCTAATATAGGGACTTAAGCTTAGGCTAAGACTAAGACTTAGGCTTAGTATATCGAGAACGACATGGCATGCATTACACTTCGTCCACTAAAGTTCACATGGTCCGTTTGCGTTATGCTCAACGCTTTTAGGATTTTATGGATTTAGCGGGCAACTCGCATCATAGACACGCGCTCACGTGCATCCATAACTGCTTAATACAACAAACGTATAGTATCAGGATTACGATTTTTAACATTATCACCAAGACTGCAAAAGCGCGGAGCTGTGAAAATTTACAAATTTACAATAAATTTAAAGTATAAAAAAATTGAATATATTTAATAATTCAGTTGAGTTATAATTCCTCAAATTATCGGGTATTTGATTTGTTCTACAGTCACAGCCAGCCATTTATACACATACTATTTGTATATATATAAAAGCGACCAAGACCGTAGTCATTGCCACAGGGCTCCCCCCAAAAGACAGCTCTATACAGGTTTTAAGACCCTCAGGACTTGGATATTTTCCAAAGGTTCATTTATAAGTTAGCGTTCGTTCCTCGTATTTATAAAAAACAATTTAAAAACTATTGCATTCTAAAAATAATTTTATTCTTGCATAAAATTATTACAAAACGTTAAGTTCAAAAATTCGAAATTTTCGTTTCTCTTGCAGTTTTTATTGCCTTGTCTAGTATTTCCTCTTCCTCTTATTTTAATACAAACTTTTATAAGTTAAAAGAGTCAGCTAAAGCTGATCAGAATTTAAGAACTTTCATTATTCTTCAAAATGAATAATTTATTCTCTCAGAAATATGTTCGATGAAAACACATTGAGTGTATAATAATTAATATATACAATTGTTTACGAACAAATGTGTATGAAATGCAACTATAAAATCCAAATATGTAAAAAATTTATGACTTGCAAAAATCGTGATATTCCGTTTACAGACAATCACGGCAGAAATCCTGAGCACCCTACTTTTAGAATTCTAAGATGGACATATTTGTTTAGTAAATTCAACTTTATTTAATTCAACTAATAGGCACAGGTATGCGTCAAAAAAGCAATACCAATAAGAGTTCAGTGACTATGCATGCTGAAGTTTAGCATTACGATATGCATTTTCGAAAATAAATGTACAAAGTATTTTAAGCATCAATACAGATTGTCAGTTACGCGTGAGTCTCCTTAGTATGCGTCGAATTGGGTTATTTTTGTCAATTCGCGATTTTAAAACTCATGTTCGGGAATTTGCCATATTTACGCGAACACGGCTTACGATACAAGAACACATAGCCGTTGCTTGCAGTCGCTATTGTACAATTTCGCATGGCAGTTTGCTGACCTTGTACACTTGAAAACGCGATAAGCAATAGCATTTATTTGTAGTGTAGTTACAAATATACATAAACGGACCGTGGGAAACGTGCAATATGAGGAAATGTGCGCGTACTTAAATTGCAATCGTACACCGCGGAGTCCCGGGTAGCGTTAGCTAAACTGCGACTATGTATAGCAAAGTGCGAAAACGAATTTTTCACGATTCGTTTCATGATTTTGACAAAAGTTCAACATACACATCTCTTAGTTTGACTCACGGATTATTAAACAAAGACATGGCCGGGCCAGATTAAAGAATCTATACGACGCAGATTAATCGATACTGAGATAAACTTTGTTTGAAAATTGCCCATTGCAAATTAGTGCTGATGCATTTCATCGAATGAGTGGGTTATAAGAGGCGTCAAGTATCTAGACCCTAATATGGCTGAAAAAGGTTTTTTAATTTGAGGTTGTGATAAGATGATATATCTCAAAAATGAACATTAATGATGATATAATGTTGTCCCAAGTACTGTTTCAAATAATTAATTTTTGGACCATTCGCAAACAAATGCAAAATTTTATGTAAATTGGTTAATAATAAATATTATCCCTAAAAAAGCAAGCTGCTACGAAGTGTATAACATAAGTCATCATATGTGATAATACGGAATAAAATGGGAATTATATCTAAACACAACATATGAGATCAGTGCCTCAAAGTCAATCGATGATATGCCGTGGTTAAATACAACGATTCATCTAATATTCGACCTTTTCAGCGCAGTGTCGGCAAGAAAGCCGTTTCTTACCGCTGCTCGCTAATGCTTATTCTTGAAAATTCGTTTTATTAATTTTATCTGTCTAGTTACAGGCAGTACAATTTTTTAGTCGGCTATTTATCAATTTTTTTTCGTTTTGTTCTAATTTATTATTGACACAACAAACCATGGTTCCTTTGTTGTTTTCCCAGCCTTTGGCTTTGTACAATAATGGGATCATATCGTATTACATCATTCATGGGATTGGCCTGCCTCGTCGCGATGACTATAATTGATCTAAGCAACGAAAGCATAGCGATTGGCAGACAAGGCAAGCTAAGCGATCCGAAATGTATTTGTAAAACAATAGCTGTCGACGATAGTTCTGCAACAAAACGCTATGCTGCCAAGGCGACAGAGGATGATGTGCGATCGATTTATTTGCTCTATAACATACTTGCAGCTGAGAACGACGAGCAATCATTGGAACAATATCCAACGCAAGAAAATTATAAATCAGAAGTTGTGAGAAATCCCCCGAAAACTAAAAGTAAGTTAAGTTAAGTTATATGTAGCTTATTATTTATATAGTTTATACCTCAAACGCCCATTAATGGGGTTTCGTCCAATTTCACTGAAGTCATTAATCCTCATTTGTTTTTCTTCAACAGTTATACATTTTTAAACTCCAAGTATTTGATGCAGCACCGAGACCGATGTGGTAAACATCATTTAATTTATATATGATTAAGTACTATGTGGTGTTCACGTTATAATGTCCCCGCTGTTTGGAACTTTTGCCCACTTATAGTCGCGACCCTAATGTATAGACGATATAGGTGTCACCCATGCAGTAAGTCAATTGCCGAGAGTGTACGACACAGCCCTAGCTACTACATTTTTCCTTACCTTAGCTACCAATTTGGCGTGAATTAACTGCAACAAACAGCAGCTACAGCTACAGCTACAGCTACAGGTGTATTAGTCAACTATTCAGTGTAGTTTTTTCTAAATTCTCGGTATTTGTATCTAGGCCACATGAACGTTGAACAAATAGTGCCGCACACTGTCAATAAAACTGCAACAAGACACGGTGTGCTGGACACTGTAAAGATGTGGCAATACCCCTAGCTAGCTACCGTTGAAAACAAATTATAAAAAACATGCGGGTGTCTAAGACACCGTGTTGTCGGTATTGTACCTAGCACTGTGTGGTGTACATAGGTTCCAAACGTTGGGGACATTATAACGTCAACGCCGCATTAAATGCAGCACTGGGACCGTTGGGTGAACAACAACACTTAATATTTATATGATTAAGTATTAGATAAAGCACTGAGACCGTTCAGTGAACAACACCTAATTATTACATAATTAAGTATTATGTATATGCAGCACTGGGACCGTTGGGTGAACAACATCACTTATTTTTTGCATGTTTAAGTATTAGATGCAACACTGAGACCGTTGCGTGAAGAACAACACTTATGATTACGTATTAGATGCAGCTCTGAGACTGTTGGGTGAACCACATCACTTAGTTTTTATATGTTTAAGTATTAGATGCAACACTGAGACCGTTGGGTAAAAAACAACACTTAATATTTATATGATTAAGTATTAGATGCAGCACTGAGACCGTTGGGTGAACATCACTTAATTTATATATGATTGTGATCCTTGTCTGTGTAAAGTGAGATTCGTGAGGTCAATAACTTAAAGTGATACTCTACGTTACTAAATAAAATCAAAAGTTACATGACGTATTAGCGGGAAACTGAATATATTAAACAATGTTTCGCAGTTTCAGCTTTTGGGCTCGTTCGATATACAGCGGACCGAACTTTCATATATGTAATACCTTTGAAGGCCGCCATATCAACTATAATCTTAGCAAGTAGATTTATTTTACAACCAATTGTGTTTCAAGAAAAAAGCGTTCAAGTTTATACTACGTTTCTGTTGGGATGTTCGAGCACTGGGGTATATGAAGTGAACATTACCTCCAGATTTTGGTTGGTTGGGTCCACTTATGGAACGGATTTCCTATATTACAATTACATATTTCGCTACGTCACCGCTAAAATTCCGTGAATGAATTTTTGTAAACTTGGGATAATAAAATTTGTGGTTAGCTGGTATTTGCGATGCACTATCTGTTATTGAGATTAGCACTACACACAATGTTCAGAATGAATTACGAAAACTGTAGACTTTTACAAACTTCATTTAAATGGATTTACTATTTTCCGGCGTCGGAAATAATATACTACTCTATCATTGGAAATAACGGTCAAGCTTGAAATCGATCCGGTTGTTAAAATTGCCTATACTTTCAATATTTTATTGCATTTTTTACTTGTTTCTAGTCTGATACCTGTGATAAAAGCGCCCAAATTACAATATGATTCTCGTAGCACAATTTTGCCTCTTTTCAAAACTTTAAGATATATTTTCGAGTATTCCCTGATAATTTAGTATTACCGTTTACAGTCTTAAACTTTAGTTGAAAGCAAAGATATTTCCTGTAGCCGAACATTATCTATTAAATATTATCTATTGTACTGTTACGCGAGCATTATACACTGAGAAAACTACATAAAATGGTAGGTTGTCGCTTACTGAAAACGCGTACTGTGCCGAAAACTACTTCATATTGACTGCGGTTTGAATTGTTAATATTTCAGAACAGTATTACTACTTATCTTTAAAAATACGCAGGTTTTTGTAGAATATAGAAGTGCGTTTACAAGTCAAATTGTTAGCTCAAATTTTAGGGTCAAAATTCGACCAAATTTTTTAGCTTAAATTTTGATCAAAATTTAAAGTATTTGCATTTTTGGTGAATTTGAACGTGTGAATACGGTACAAACTTTTTTACCATATTGCTTTAACCAAAAAAAACGGATAGAACTTGAAAAATTCTTGGCTCAAATTTTGAGCTCAAACTTTAAGCAATAATGTCAACTTCAGACCGCCTCTTAAGAGATTATCTCTGATCAAAGATTTGAAACCAGCACAAATTTTCTATTAAACAAAAAATTCAGCTCAATTTTAATACTGTTTTGTTTCCAAAAGATAGTTTGTGTATCACTTGAATTAATTCGCATAATTTTGACAGAATATTTTAAATTTTATGGAATTTGCTACGTAAATATATATAATCATGGCACAATAGTATTCGTGTTTTAGTATTAGGCAAATGATGGAAAGTAATGCAGAATGATGAACATTTTAATAATAATTTCTCCCTACATTTGATTCTGGTTATTCTCCGACAAAATTTAAACATCGAGCATTTTAGGTGGAAGATAGATACACAATGATCATTTTGCAAACTTAGATTATTCCTTATTTTATTATAAAACTGTTAAGAATTATCCTTGTATAATTAATAGCGTAATGTGCCACTGTGAAAAAAAATTTAAAACTTAGAAAAATAGCACATATTCTAATTACAGTAAAGTGAATAATTCTCTTTTGTGGCATACTTTTTTGAAATATTTCCTGAGTTCCACATCCAGGTGTTAAGGAACAACAGAACATTTTACTTCGGCTAAATTGTTAAATTTTGTTCAGTCTATATCAAAGGCTAACTGATAAGCTATATTGTTTTGTGTATTTAGCAAAATTTTATTGTTATACATTCATTTAAAAAATAAAACAATAGACTTTTTCGAGTGTTCAAGACATACATTCATTAGAATGATAATCATTTTTGCAAAATCAAAAAATTTTCACTTTAGAGTGCCTTTCATCACGTTTTTATGCAACATTGGTTTAAACGAAATCGGAACACTTTAGCAGCCATCAAATCGACGCATTAGCTTTGCAGCAACACGTGCAATGATAGTCCATGTGGGTCCTTTTAGTTGACTGTTTTAACTTGGGTCATCAGAGGGACTTTAAAAAAATTATTGGTCTAGACACCATGGTCACAATGGGTCGCTAGACAGTCGTAGGCAACCTATGTCCAATTGCGATTCAACTATACATAACTTGACAAATACTTAGCTAAATGATGTTACTGAACTCGCCATCGCAAACACAGAGAAAATTTCCAAATTTCAACAGAGAGCAATTTCAAACCAATTAAACCCAACACTATCAAATGGGAACGGCCCACGGGAAAACTTTGCGTTGACCGAATTTGTCATGTGGCATATATTTAGACCTGCGTTATTAATCGCAGGGTTGAATGAAAAACCCCGTAGTTGCTGCTAGATAGCTCAGTGGCTTGTATACTTAGCTAAAAATCAAAACTGACCCACATAAAAATTTACTGAACGCCAAAGTTAGCTAACACAATAATACGCATTGCATTACGTTCTTGTCAACCTGAGTCTGATATCTAATTTGCTGTTTCAGTGTGTCAAATGGTTTTTCGCTGAATTATTGCAGTTATTCTGTAACAGCCATATTTGCGAGACAAATGATTTTACTGAAATTCCGACTTTTGTTTACATTTCAACATAATAATTGAGAGTTTGCTTTAGCTGAGGTTTAAGTGTCCGTGAAATGTTTTTGTAAGCGCTGAATCTGGAACTTGTTACATAACTTAAATGCTAGTTACGCACAGTGCTAAGGTCCAACCCTTCAAACCTACCTGGAGTGCGTTACATCATGCGGTTCGAAAACCTATACCTTAGCGCGATTTTGAGTTATAAAACTGACCTAAGCTTTAATGATATATGAATTGTGTGTCCTGATTTTGAAGATATTTAAAAAGTTTCAGTGTCAAAGAATGACGCAAATGAAATTCGTGAAGAAATATGCATTTGTACAAAGTCAGAACTCGATATGTTTCGGCCAGGAAAACGGAACCTGGTTTGAAAACATTATGATTGAGTGCATGAAGATCGATGGTTTATGATAATCCAAAATGTCAGTACATTGTTTGCGATTTATCTGTTATTCGAGCTATAATTGAAGTGTTGAAACGGTTTCCGCATTAAAAGTTTGTGTATGCGTTGATATTGTGAACAACAGTCTACTAATGTGAAAGGTACATATGAATCCTGATGCGACACTGACGTAACTAGATGCCAACGAATTGATTTATATAGGTTGCTGGCCAAACTGTGATGCAATTCTTTTGGTATCTCGGAGAAACAGTTATTCAAGTATATCACATCTTCTAATGTAGAACTAGGATAGACTAGTATTGATTCCATAAGCAACCAAATTTGAGCCAGTAGTACCAAGACTTGAGCCAAATCAGACCAAACACAATGAATCAAGACTAGTCATGAAGGATATGTGTAAACACTTTAAGACCAACAAATACAACCACGGAATGTCATTAACATGAAGCACAATTACTATATTTTAACACGTTGAACCTTTGCGAATCAATGTTAGCGAAGATTCAAAAAGTTCAATCTTAGGAAAACTAGGATTTACTCCCGATATGTCAACGGGCGATATGTCAACGGGCTGAATGTCAACTGGGCGATATGTCAACTGAGCGCTATGTCAACGTGCTATATGTCAACGTGCAATATGTCAACTGGGCGATATGTCAACGGGCGTTATGTCAACTGGGCGATATGTCAACTGGGCGATATGTCAACTGGGCGGTATGTCAACGAGCGCTATGTCAACGGGCGATATGTCAACTGGGCGCTATGTCAACGGGCGGAATGTCAACTGGGCTACATTTCCAAGCGGTAAAATATCAACAAGCCCATAGCAAATGCTGACCTTTTAGTTTATGGTAAGCGAACCCCACAGCCAGCCGTACAGCCGTTTCAGTATCCATATCTGAACATTATAACACCATTTGTTACTGTTGGTATTAATGTAGGTGTAGGTTATCACAATGATGTCTGATGTGTTCTGACCGGAGTATCAGTTGACGTTGTGGTCGAGAACAAAAAATTCCAACCCTGGTGATAAAAACGGAAGTAATCATACGCAACATTCCGCTGTATTTCACCAAGTGTAAAATTTTTTTATTTTTCATCAGGTGACAAGCAAAAACAATAAATCAGTAACAATAACGAAAACAACAATGTATACAATAATACAGCTCGCACCATGCAACTGCGACTATGTAATAGTTACGATAATCATAATTTTTCACTTCATATACCGAGGTGATAACTAAACAGCTGTTTAATATTACACCACTGTGTTTTGTTTGCTATATATCAAATCATGCTTAGAGCTTACACGATGCGACTGTGGAACAATTGTAATTAGAATGTTTAACTTTATAAACCGATGTTATAACCAACAGCTGTTAAATATTGCATCATTGTTTTTTCTTCCGTTATAAGATCATGAGCTAGAGCTTGCAATACGCGATCTCGCTGGATTGCTGCATGTCCGCGTTGGTTATTGCGGTGACCTGCAGCCCACTGAGCTAACTTTATATTATACATGCCCTCTTCATTCCGGAAAACTTCGAAAATTTCAAAAATATTTGGATGATTTTTGGCCACAATACGGTTGAGCTTATTGTGCCAACCTTCGACGTGATTGGTCGTTCTCGGACCCTGGAACATCCAATAGTTCCACATACTTCTGTTACCATTGATCCACGTCGCTGCAAAATAGTCTGCAAACCGACGAATTTCATTGCCCTCGGGAATATGGAGCAGCAATGTTGCCCAAGCGTTGTCAACTTGCAATGGTGGAACAAAACTGAGTGCAGCAGCTTTCCGGACGAAAGCTCTAATAGGACTGTTATCGGCATTATATTGTTGCTGCAGTCCCACTTGCTGAACTTTGCGAAACAAACACTGGTTAAAATGAAAGTTGCAGCCCTTGTGAACAGCATTTGGGAATTCGTGGGACGCTGCATTTATTATACCCGTTTCGTAATCCGATATTACAAACTGCGGGTTTAAGTTGAAACCACGATTTCCACACTCTTGTTTAACTATTGCAAATATATTTCGGTAGGTACGAGCTTCTTTATTCGGTAACAAGGCATATACAACCGGGTACTGTCTCTCTCCAAGCACAATATGAATAGTGAATATCTGATGAAAAAGATTTGGGGCTGATCGAAATGTACCATCCATGTAAATACAGTTAGCATCACAGAGATGTGACAGCATGTCATCGGAAGCAAAAATGATTGATTTTTCTAAACCTTGTCCTTCAAAGAGCAAAAATCGTTGCCCTGTTAAAGAATTCATAAATGTGGGCGGCACAGCAATATCTTCCCGATTAGCGGGTAGCGCTGGCAAATTTTGGCGTCGCGCCCGCGACATTTGAGTCCGCAAGCTTTCATAGCTTGGCAAATTTGGCTTAACAGCTTCCGCATCTGGATCAGCATGAACTCTGTTTGCCTCTTCCTGGTAAATTTGGGGGATTGGGGTGTGCTCGTTGCTGGCGCGTGTCCTAATCCTATCAACCGTTTTCTGTATAGCCAGTGCACTTGAGGGAGCACCGTGTGTATGGGGCAAACCTGACGAACTTGTAATTACGTCGTCAATAACCACGAGACGGGCTTTGCAGGAGCGGTTTTGGCAACGCCAGTAAACGGCGCCATTGTTGCCGTCCCTAATTTTTTGAAATTGGTAGCCCCCGTGAATAAGATCGTTACCCCCTTTTTTGTTCCGCAAGTACTCCATTATGAGTTAATGAGCAAACAAGTAAACGAAACAAACGTGAGAAAACCGGAAGTAAAAATAGCAGTAGAAACAAACGTGAGAAAACCGGAAGTAAAAATAGCAGTAAAACAAAAAAATTGTCAACAAAATCAAAGCGATGTGATTCGAATTAAATTAAAAGAACTACTTTGTATACATGCCCACATATAACGAAAACATAAAACATTGACAGAAATGGGGAGTACAACTCAGGCCTCAAATATGGTAGGATGAAAAACCCTCCATATAACAGCCATTATTATGGGGTTCTCTCACAGTAATAATAAAGTAACAGATGATCTTGTAATGTTCTATGATGTAAAAGACCCGAGTTTGTTTTGGGCTGGTCAATAGCCCTTTCTTTACACGTGTAGCCCAGTCGATATATCTCCGTTGACATGTCGCCCAGTTGACATTCCGCTCGTTGACATAGCGCTCGTTGACATACCGCCCAGTTGACATATCGCCCAGTTGACATTCCGCCCGTTGACATACCGCCCAGTTGACATATCGCCCAGTTGACATTCCGCCCGTTGACATAGCGCCCAGTTGACATATCGCCCAGTTGACATTCCGCCCGTTGACATAGCGCCCAGTTGACATATCGCAACGATACCGAGTTGACAATGAAATTCGCCCAGTTGACATATCGCCCAGTTGACATTCCGCCAAAAGTTGACATTATTTGTGAATTTAGAAAACAATGTCATTATGAAATGTGTTTATTGTCTCTAATGTGTAAATGAATTTTTTGTCTTAAAATGATTTTAACGTTATTATTATGGTTAGTTGGGTGCTTTTGGTGTTGGTTGGTGACACAAAAGTTGCATTTCAACACAAAGTAAGTTTTACAATCGATCAATATTATTAAATTAAGAGTTTTTTCATTTCGTTTCGTCGTTTATAAGATAAACTGTAGTACCGCTGTCGCCTTGTCGTTTCATATGTAATTATTGCGATACGCGAAAATACCTTAAGAAGTAGTAGTAATTGTTTTGCTAAATTTTATAACCCTCTGTTTCGAAAACATTTCACGACTCTGAAAACATAACAAATACCTTTGTTGGTGGTGATAGTCGTGGTAAAAGATAACAGTGGTTGCTGCAACTCTGTTTATACAGCCGACAGTAAGTAGTTCTTTATGTTATACAACGTAACTTTTATTATACTATCATCCTATTATTATTTAACCATTTAAAATAATTATTATACTCTTTGTGAAACATAAAACTATGTTTATCACCAGTTAAATGGTAATTAAATATTAGATAATGTACGTCATATAAATAAATAAATAAATATAATTATTGTTGAAAATCAAACTTTTCAGCTGACTTTAATTAAACAAAAGTTTCAAAATTTTTTTTAGAATTTTTGTTTCTTGAACATTTTAAGACTGCCTAAAATTATCTGCCCATAAAACTAAAAAAGGTGCCGTCTTAGAAAGCGAACTGGATCTCAGTATTTCAACGATGCTTCTTGGTATAAACTGCTGATATCTACTTCCACAGCGTTAAGATTACTAAATGACAAATTATCACAATAAAACAACTACAGCTTTCTACGGATTTTGCAAATCTGGAAAGCTGAAACGCTGTATTGCACTAAAAAGGTGCCGTCTTAGAAAGCGAATTGGATCTCAGTATTTCAATGATGCTTCTTGGTATAAACTGCTGATATCTGCTTCAACAGCATTAAGATTACTAAATGACAAATTATCACAATAAAACAACTACAGCTTTCTACGGATTTTGCAAATCTGGAAAGCTGAAACGCTGTATTGCACACTTTCATATGCAATGAAATACATGGCATTTAAAACATAATTGTTATCATAATGTCGTCCACTTTAGGTTTTAGTCCACTTTAGGTGCCTACACCATTCTGTTCTTTAATCGAAATCATGAATTGAATTGTGCAAAAATTCCACTGACACATTTCTCTCATCCGTGTCTGCAGTTTAGTGAACGCGAATATGTCTCTGTGATGTGCGGACAGAATTAGCTGACGCGCACATTTCTATACCTGGCACATTTGTGATTACTCATCAAATGACATGCTGAATCAGGCAACTAACTATGTTCACGACCTGTGTGTGTACTATTATAGAATGCTGAAAACGTGATTAGTAATCGCGTTTTCACGTCAAAGCGGTGAGTAAATTGCGGTGTTGAATCGCAAAACAGTGACAATGAACAGTATCTACGTGTTTGCTGTATTGTAAATCGAGTTCGCATACATAAGGGAAATTGCCATTTGCGCTCTTTCATGGCTATTATGATGGTGAACTGATTTGACAAAAGTACAATCTAGGTGTACACACTTTTAAAAAGAAGTCAGGCAGGATATGTGTATATCAATAACGCTGCATTCTCTATGTTTATGATTATATAATTTGAAAACACAAGTAAAAACTATTAGTTTTAAGCTGATCAGTAAACAAAGATACCACTAATTAGATAAGATAATAATATTAACAAGCTCGCGTGTGGAAAAGATATTTCCAGTAATACAGCTGAAAAGACTTTGAGTTTTGTTTTTCTTAAAAGAAATGCGTCACAGCGCAATACTACAGGTGAGGTTTTCTGAGAATCCTCCATAAAGAATTTTTTCCTTTCCAAAATTATTCACAGTACTACGGATCACAGTTATTGGTTGCTTCCCTAAATCGTTGCGAAAAAACAAGGCCAGGCTGAGGATCGAACCAAGGATAAATTGGTGGCAATACAACCGTCCAACCATTCGTGCGTTAGCATAACGACGGAGTTTTATTCAAATTGTTTTCCATTCGTCGTTTTTGAACGCTGATTCGGCGACAACGTCCTGGACTAAAAATTGAACTGCAAAAGTCATATATTTATTATATATTAGGCTGAAATTAATTAGTAGAAGCTGGTTAAACATGTGATTAGCTATGGTAATTAACATGCTCATTATTTCGGGGCAAACGCGATGTAGAATCTGATTATTGTCGAAATCTTTCCAAACGTTTGGAAAACCAAAACGCCTTCCACGTGAAAACAAAATTCTCAGAACAGTACTCCTAATTATGAATATTGCTGTTTCCCATGAGTAAACTGGGAATGGCTGCACTTCAATTTTTATAGTGCACTTGCTGTTATGTAACGTACGTCATAGTATGTTATAACTCTGTCACCTCCTGCACCGCCAAACAGAAACCAGAACGCCAGTCTGAGCCTGTCTCAGTGTACATTGTTCAGCCGCAACATATGCAAATATTGTTGTAAGCCAGAAACGGTCCATTGAGGTGGCATAACTACTTTTTAATTAGTTTAGGTAGCTCAAATATTTTACATAACTCTGTACATTTGCTTTAAAAAAGGTAATATGCACATTGAGTAAACTTTATTGTTATTTTGTTGGTCCAGTAGAATAAATATCTATATAAAACTAAAGTCATGTTAGTAACCTAACGAAAGATCACGGATCATCTATTCAAAAATATGCTAGTAATGAAAAGCAATCGTCGGTGGAACGGTCTTAAGATTCATAAATTAAAAGTTTATTGACAAATTAATAAAAAAGATTAAAATGTCCAGCCCCAAAAAAATAAAGTCATATACATATATAATTCAAAAATTAGTATATTGATCGATTGGTATATATATTAACGTACTGGTTTTTGGCCGGAAAGGTACTAATTTCGCTTTCATTGAGTAAACTTACTTGAAGAAAACTGAAAACAAAACATAAAGCCATCCAATGTTTTTTACCGTAAAGTAGAAAATTAAGTCAAATATATCTAATTCCTTTAACTTACTAGCTTAGTAATTTGTTCCGTGTATTAATAGACACTGTAAAACTTATGCATCAAATGCTTTGATAAAAAAATTAGGTTTCATAAATGTTATGCTATGCCCACGTGTGTATGAATTATGATATATTACAAAAGTCCAGAGTTCATGATGAACCCATGAAGAGGAGTCCGACACTCATGCCACACTACATTATGTACGGTTTGGGATGACACGGTCCATGTTTCAATTAGTCGCCCCACCTCTCCGGGAGCTGCAGTTTCCCACCTTCGTCGAGCCCCCATGTCTTGTCCCCACTTTGTTTCCAAATTCGAAGGAAAAAATAAAAAAAACGTTTTATTTCAGTTTGGAACCAAAGTTGGGGGATACGTCCAAAGTTTAGGGCGGTAGGACCAAACTTGGAAATACGTGACAAAATTTTGTGGCGGTGGGGGCACGAAAGTGGGAAACTTATGTTCTCACGCAAAAGGAAACAAATGACTCAAAAATAGTACGCGTCATCCCACAGCGCATAAAATGTAGGCATGTATGTCACACTCTTCTTCAAGGGTTCATCATGAACTCTTACTAAAACGTTATCTGAGCTGTCGCATACAAAATTGAGATACAGTAATACGATAATAACTTTTGGTGATACGCTAGGTAATAGCACTCATTAATTGTGAGTCTGATGCTACGTAACTTTTTAGTAAACAAAAACCGCTGTTGCAGCAATCTTTATATGATTTTTCAGTGGTGGAATAAACTTGAAAGACTTATGGGTTAGGATATAAAGGATGATTCAAATCGGTTTTCCAAAAGTGTAATGATTTTGTAATGCTTTTACTGGCTGCAGCCGTAAAATATTGGGAGCTAATTTTTTGTCTTTATTATTGACATATTGGTCCGGTTTACTGCCGTTGATTACTTTCTGCAACATTTATTAACACTCGAAATTATTAAGACTCGATATCTGCAGCGTTTAAAACTTCTTTGGAAAACCCAAATCACAGCTCAAATGACCCCCAATCTAATGCAGAACACGTTTTTTAAAATGTAGCCAAGTGGTCTAGCGTGCTGTGCCGTCGTACCAACCCAGCAAGATATGTTCAACTCCCACCGGCATCTGAATTTAAACATTTGGAGTAGTTTTTGTTCTAAGCAAATAAATGGTTCTCCAAACCTACGAAATCATTATGGGACTAAAGGCTAAATGTTCTACAGGTACAACGACAAACCACGATAAACAATCTCTCGTGGTATGACATATGAAACGCATAAATTTGGGCTATGTCAAAACTGCAAAGTAACACAATGATTGCATGATTAAAGCAAATTATGGACGGTTTGTGCTTTTTAACTCCGTGAATGTAGCAGCAATGACAGCTATTATATAAAGGCAACAGCATGGATACAAACATTACTTAGTCCAATTTGGACTCTGTTATATGCCGTGTAATATCACAAAAACATCAATTACGTTGAGAAAAGTAAAACCAAGAAACTCACGCAGTATCGAGTGTTCATAAGTTATCCAACACCTTGTAGAACAAAACGTGCGACCCCGACCTGGTAATCACCAAAAAACTCCAGTTTAGTTGCATAAGGCATTAAGTCCATAAGCTTTTACTAGCATAACCCTTGTATTAAGGCATACAGTATCCTGCAGAAAAGATGCATTTACAAGTATATATGATATGCAAGTAAGCAGCTGCATAGGCAGATAGGCAGAAGTACCACAACTTGTACATGATACAAACCACGATTGTATCTTAAACTGTTAGTCAAATGCAGTTGTGATCACAGGGTTATAAATGGATTTGAGTTAGGAGCTTCGTCTAATAAGTGTTTAACGTCATTTGCTCGATTGGTTTATTGCACGAAATTGGAAAATATAATGCAATATGTTGATGCTGTTTTGATTTGTATTAAAGCATTTTAAAATAGAATTATATTCGCTATTGATAAAAATTGAAATATTCAATGCGACCGAAATCTCGTTTTCTCTAGCGGTTCTGGTTCTAGGAAGGTTATGCTTTGCTAAGACAAATTTTTAACGAGTAGTAGATCTAAACTGAGGAGACAGGCAGCCAGGAGAGTTGATACATAATTTTTTTGTTGATTCACAAGCGTAAAAAGTTAACGTTTTATTGCTAATAATCACAATTTTAGATACACAATTAATACTTTGACTGTGTACAAAACACAGGAATATGTTCAGATTTGCCGCAGCAAATTGCCAATAAAAACTCACAATTACGGTACTAAACATAAATCTTCGGTGCACAGAGAGACAGAAAGTTTCTCTTACATCAATGGCGAGTTTCCGTTAACAAATTTTTGTCCATATGGTGATTATGCAGCTGGACAGTAGTGTGAAATGGATTCCAAACTGTTTGATTGGGTAGAATTAGGCAGTTTGACTACAGAACTCCATCGAACACACTGTAGTACTTACACAGTAAAGTAAGAAATCCACAGTAAGATCAAAAATTTATATAATTTAGCGCATGCTGCTAAAGCGTGAAGTGTAATGTTGAATATATTTCACCGACAAAACTTTAACAATATGTGTTACGATTAAAAAATTAAATCGGTTTAGTATTAATATTATATTACGTGCCGCAGACTTTATCGTAAAATATCCAGCAAATATTTATATATTTTAAAAAATATAATTCCTGCTGAGAACGCTATCAAATAAGTTTATTTTCTTTCTTCTTGTCTTCGTTGGATTTTCATGATCGTTCCGAGAAACAAATGGCTCCTGGGTACAATTTTGAACCAATAACATTAACTTTTATGTTCATAATACTTTGGCGAAGTAAGATCGTTCATGAATAACGTTGTCTCACGTAAATACAAGAAGAATTGAGCAATCATTGAGGGCATGGCAGCGCGGGGGGTACCTGAAGCCTTTCCACCTCTTTGGATGGTGCCCACCATTTTACAACTACAACATAATTTTTTTGAACTAGAACAGTGAGTCTATACGTTGACTGGACGCCATAAATGTGTGGATGTTCGTAGAAGATAAAGTTTTCTAGTGACGCCACTGGCAATCACCGCTGTTCGTGTATTTCATCTATTATATTTTTACTCAGGAACCAAAGGCAAGAGAATAGGGGAGTTCTTCAGCCGTGCCTTAGAAATTAAGCTGTAGAAAAGGGCATGTTCTTCTATAGACTATTCCCAAAAATAGATGCGACTGTGGTTTATTGCTTTTTTCGAAGAAATAAATTATGGCATCTTGCCTATAGCACTACGTAAAATAGTATTTATGTTACCGCGAAAAGCATTTTTCAAACAACTTGTAATTTGCTTGGGCAATAATAAAAATTCCGTGGCAACTAGCTAGAATTTTATGTTCCTGAGACTCGCAGGCAGGCTTTTTTATCGTCCTCAGCCTATATTAACCTACTCCCTCTACTCGACATTCGAAATCATTCCCTGGTGCTATAACTTACTTGGCAAAATTTTTTATACTTTTCTTTATGTATCTGTTTGTAAATTATGAGTCCGTGTGATATATTTTTGGTAACGGGGGTTATAAAATAAGACAATAATGATAACAATAATAATCTTATAATTATTGTTCGTTTAATGTTTACAGTGTATTCTGAGTATGGATACATAAATATATACACATGCACGCACATGAAGTAACCATACCGACAATTATTATAAACTTTTGAAATTAGAAATTTTTCGCTCAAAATTACATACAAGAACTGGAATTTATATGTATATAAAATTTGATATAAAAGTTGTTAAAACTTAATAACATAAATAGTAATAATAATAATTTTATAGCCATTTACAGCGGTCGCTAAAGCACGCGCGTTTTAAAAATGTGTCGCCTCGAATTTTTGTCATACGTAAGAGTAATATATACAAAATATTGCTGTTTTTTTGGCTAATTCCAAATGTCTTTCTAATTGATTATTCTTCAAATCATTTTCTCTTTGACGTAAATAACCACCAAACGTTTCATTTTGCCATGTGAAAATTGTCGGAGTAGAATTGCCGATTTCACACATTTCTTTTCGTATCAATATACCGTTTATTCCACTTTGGAAGCAATATCATTTTCTTTCTGATACTTACTGTAAATGCCTTTCAGGTCATATTATTGTTAATAACTGATCCACGTTTTTAGCTAAATATTTCTTGCAAGACAGTACTGCTATTACAAGTTAAAGAGTAGCAGATGTAATATATGTAATCTTTAGACAAACTGTAATCTAAACAAAAGTCAGCAATTAAATATGATAATTTTTATGTTGAAAGTCAACATTTTTTCTTTATAAATTTTTCACTTTAAGTTATATCTTAAATAACGTAGCATTTATCACAATCTGTGAATGATTTCTAGATAACGTGTATTCTCGCCAATTAATTGGCCTGCGCCACGGGCAACGCTAGTCTATCATTTCTTGTTGGAATGCCTTATTTGCTAAACTTTTTATAGTACTAAGCGTTGATTGAAGATAACACAAGTTTGTGCTGCTTGTAAGATGTTACTTACCTGAACGTTTTAAATAAACCACCGCCTACAAACTGTTACACTCTCTAAATAAAAGTTTATGGCCATCTAATTATGAGTAACAATTAATGACGCCCAATTTTATGCATAGTAGCCTCAATATGACGCACATATATCATAGGCATACGGAAGAGGGGGCCCATCCCTCTATGGCGCCAGACCCCCTATCCCACCGCCCCGCAACATCGCGTTCCTCATCCGCGCGCGCAGAAGACGCGCTGAAAATTTTGACAAAAAATATTGAAAATTGGCAAAAATCGGAGGAACATTGTAAAAATCAACCTAGAATTGAAAAAAATTAAGAAAAATTTTGAACCCCAAAAAAATTCGAGAATTTATTCATCCCAGGCTAACTCTCCTCTCCTCTCCCGAAGCATTTAATATCCCTCTGCGACTTCGGACGTCGCCTATGTATTCTTGCAGGCTTAGAGGATTATTGTATTCTGCGCTGCGTTGATGCTGCGCGTCAGCGGCCTCGGATTGATGAATATAGCTTGTGGGTTAGATCGAACCTGGTAGCCTCCCTATGAAAATCTATGACATATTAGTATATGCGAGTAATATTTGCTATAGAATAATAAATAACCCCTCGCAGTAGCATTTACACTCAACCGAATGTGCGATATTGTGATTAGTGCATAATATATCCATGAAAATACATACGATCTCTGTGCTAATTATTCTGTGAAACAGTATCAGGAGCTGAGATTAGCGGCGCTAAATACCACTATTATACGTTAAACGGTGGGGAAAGGGTTAAACGTGCAAAGCGAGATAATTTTAGAATACCACAAAAATCTTAACACTTGTGAATTGCACATTATATCATTATTTGTGTGTGCGACCGCTGCGACTGTCAAAAAATAAAATGTCTTTGAATATAAGTATGCAATTAAACTAGCACATACATTACTCTTGAGTATTTAAGGATTCATTTCCTGTTGCACGGCATTGGGAGGCAATTTTAGATAACACCTAGAAATTAAACATCAGTATTCTATTTAATTCAAGAGAGAACTGCACGATGAATAAAGCATTGGCTCAGAAAATATTCATTACAATCTTTTAGAAAAATTACATTTGATGGCACATTACACAGCCAGCGAAGTTACGAAGTTACAAAAGATTTTTATCCTGTTATTACCTAAATTACATCGACCTCGTTAAAATTTGGCGTTTCCTTAAAGCGATATTCTGCAAGCTACTGAACTTCAAATTGCAAAGTAGCTGCGTTGTAAACTCTTAGTTTTTTCTGGCAAAAGGGTATCGGAACCGATAAATATAACACTAATTTGTAGTATTAAACTGGTTAATTGGACTTATGTTACTTTTCTATCTATTTAAACTGCTGAATAGGTAAACAATAAAAATCCTCTTGCTTCACTGATAGGAAGCCGTAGAATTTGCAGCCTAACGTTTGCACTTTTACTAACTAGGTAGACTGTATTTAACTAATACACTATGTTACCGGGTACCATTTCGTACCGATGCTCAGCCCCAAGGCTTCCGTATCCATAGACAAATGTTAACTTTTCTATTTGAAAACCCGGTATCACATCAACCAGATCACAAGATCTTCAGATTAACCAATCAATTTATGTTCCAGATGCTGCTGTGTTAATTTCTAGTGTTTGATTGAAGTGCAGTGTTTACTGAGGTAATAACCTGGATAGCCGTGGACAGGAACCCATGACAAGATAGTCTCCTCCTAATGGGTACATCAGGTTACAAGTACGGCTTCAAAACCCACATTTCAGCGTAGCCATTTTTAATGTCAAAAATGGCTCGCTGTATCAATAAATTACATTTAATTCTTTTAGCAGTGCAAGGCTTATATTATGTCAGCTTTATTTCACATCTACATTTTGCCTTTCAGTACAGTGGTCTTAGCGTAACATATAATTTGACTTATTATGTCTGCTGACGGATATGTAAAAGGTCGATCAGATACTGAAATAATGCATTGTTTTTCGCTGAAGTTGTAATAACTTAGTATACTAAAGAGCGTTATATTGTTATGAAATATTTTAGGCCTACAATACTGCAGACTTCGTTACCATTAAAAAAATTTTTTGCAAGATTTTCCTCTGATGTTTCCTTGTTATGCTAAAGTATTGGTGCTGACTATACACAAAATATTTGGTTCTTCATGCGTTCACTATGCTGTGTACTTCATTAATATGCATCATCCACTACACAGTTACGCAATAATCCGCAGTGATATTTACAATACAGTTTCCTTTGCAATGCATATCGGAACCATTACTGTATTAGCAGATATATCCGCATGCACGGGTATATATAACATACGTTACATTTAAGTAACTCATTTTTTCTGATATTAAATTTTAAATAAATTGTATAATTTATTTACATCTAACGTACACAAACTCATAACATGACATCCACAGCACATGTAACGTTCGATACACCGAGTGACCGGATCAGCCGCCATCCGGCCGTTCGGAATATCAGCCAACCCGGTCGGCCAGACCACCGAACAGCCGAAGATGTCCAACAGTAATCGATAGCTAACCATATTTCGCGGACGCAGCCAGATTGTGAAGCACAGGTTTTTATTATGTATGTTTCTACTTATGTGTACTGTTTCATCCAATTAGAATTGTAATATTATTATCAGAGATATAATAATCTGCTATATTCAGATATGTGGGGAAACGCGTCTTCGTTATGAAGACTAGCAAAATTAAGCAGAAGTTCGGCGATAATGACAAGAAAATAACAAATCATAGGCTAGACGGACTTTAGGGTACATCGATTGTCTCACTATAACCCCTGAACCTTATAATACTGACTGGCATCTATTTGAAAGACATTGTGTTTAAACCGGTTTTTTGCAGATTTAACAACATCAGCGAGCAGGTCATTCAAGATTGAAACTACCGTGATACAAAAAATTGCAAGTACCAAATTGAAACTGGCTGAAAATAATACAAAAACGTTATGAGAACTTTTTTATGTGACCACCAATGCGCTTCTGAAGAGCAAGCGCGGAAAATTAATTTATACCTAAGTATAATCTATTAATATATAATTATTGATATTGAATATTGCGATATAATTTATCCATATTTGAACATTAGGTCTAGGATTGTGCGCTTTTCCAAAGGTTTTACTCATGGGGATGGGGAGACAGTGGAGGTTATCCATGTTAGGTGTCGGACCAACTCCACGCACCGGCGCCGAAGTCAGGACCCTTCATCTCGCCCTGTAAAATTTTGCGAAAATTGGCAAAAACGGAAAATTAGAGAAAGCAGCCACAAATGAGCACACATTTGAAACATTTTAGCAAAATTCAGAAAGAATGATGTTTTATAAATTTAGGTGCCCCTTACTGGCCTCCTGTACCGTTATCGTCGCACCCCGCTCGCGAGCCGGCTGTATCTTCCTGGCCGTCACCTCTCTCTCCCTCTTGCCGGCCTGCTGACCCCGTCAGCGTCGGGACGAAGAAAGTCGACAAATCCCCGCTGCGTCTGCAACCTTGAACATGTACAGTTTTTATAGTATGGTTTATCCAATTTTATTCCTAAGCGTGTCAGGCGATCATTATATGAGAAGGGTTTTACTCCTGCAATTTACCTGGTGAGGTAAGAAATCGTTGAATTCTTTCAATTGCGTCAATATCATTTACTCTTTTACCAAATAAAGAGACTACACTATTGCTAAATAGAGAGACTACATTCATGCTGAAGTCTTGTGCAAAACAGACAATAAAAGTTGTCCTGAAAAACGCCTAAAATTTGTAATTTCGAAATTAATTCCTGTATTGACAGAGGGTAGATCCCCAACTAATAATAATCACATGGAATAAACGCTTATAATAGCAAAAAGCGAAAACAATGGTATATTTAAACGTCTCTGACAAAACGGCCAACGATCTAAAACAATATCTACGAAACCGATTAAATCACTTCGCAACTCAATACTATTTGAGCTGTATTTCAAAACTACAATGGTTCATCGCAAAAATGTATTTATATTCAAAAATTTGATCGTCATTTTGTGGTTTTTGCTTTCACTAAATTCATTATCGGGAATTTTTTTCAGAATAATAGTATTTATATTGCAGGTTTCACAGAATAATACGTGCAAAATTTGGGCAGTTTTGTCTCCAGCAAATAATTTCTCATGCGTTGTTTGTGCTAAGTCAAAGGCGAAAGTCGTGATACGAATGGCATGCAATGGCCTGGGCGTTAAATCCTCGAATGTTCACATCTTCCGGCTTTTCCAACTGTTATGTATCAGACGACGTGAATTCCGATCTTTGGATGCTTACCCAAAACGGCTCTCGTATTATGTACGAGCGTCTATTGTTTTGTGGGCACTAAAAACCAACGTAAAACTCCACCTTAAATTTTATTAACATAGTTCATATTGAATGTTACAATTTTAGGAGTACAATATTGTGAAATTCCTGACTTCAATCAAAAACTACTGAAAAACTTTATTTGCAAAAAATGATCGCCGGTGTTCAAGCTTTGATTTGTAAGAACATAGTTAGTAGTCTACATTATTAAGATCGAATTTAGTAGTTTGTATAATTTTTTTCATCGTAAAATTAAGAGCGAAGCAACTTTCAAACAATCATATATTCCCACCTACCTTAGGTAATAGAGGCCTACCTTATATCATTCAAGATCACATAGCTAGTTGCAAATCTATCACTATGTAGATTTTAATTGTCATAACTGATGAATACATGGTCAGATCGAATGTTTATCTTGAAGTGTTCTCATGATCTCGGTGTAACGTATTTCTAAATCTACATCTTGTTTTTGTCACAGCCGTCAGGCTGTGACATTGATTTCACCTTTTGTCAGAGTGTGCATTACAACTTTGGTTGCAATGCACTGCACGTATCTGTTATAGTCAAAGCCTTTTCAGATCCGACCGCTGGAGTCTGCATGCCAGGCAAAAATGGCATGCAGCAAACGTCTCGGATTTGTTGACTACAATTGAGATGAAAACATTTAGGAATTCCGAGAATTGATGACATCGAAAATTATATTATCAACTTTACCAGGTCTGAATTCATTCTTGCTATTTCATAGACAGCAGATTCGCAAACGCTGAAGTCAAATAATTTGACATGTTTCAAAAACCAAATATTATGCTGAACCGTCGTAAACTTTATATTTAAATAACTATATGTAGTCCATAAATTGTATTGTTAATAGCAATATGACTGCTGTGACATTCTTCTTTTAAGAAGAAAACTTTTTTGTTTTCAAACAAAAGTTCTTGACACATAGTATGTGTTTCCGACAGGGTAGCTTGTTATTTCTACTGTTAAGTCATTTTATTTATCCATTTTACGTTATGTAACCTTCATAATATTATTTGCAACAAGAATATATGTAGAATGGATTAACCAATTTAACTGAGGTGACTTTTAGTCTAATAATATTTATGTTTTGTATGCACATGATCATAGATTTGAGTGCAAGAGCTTGTGTTCGCGAATGGTAACTGCCGAACCGTTGTCAAAAATGTAAATCTGTTAGCAGTTCAATGCAGGATTTTCGGTACCACTTGTTCAAAGTTGCAGGTAAGGTGAAATCACTAATTTGTGGCAGTATAAGATACCTGAGCACCTTTTGTAGTCCAATTTTTCATATTATTTCCAGTGGACCTGGTATTCCAGTTTTGTGGAATTTTATTATCAAAATTTCAGCGTATTGCAATTCCTTTCCGGTGACACACATATCGTTAACCACAGAGCTATTACAAAATTTATGTTCATGTTTGCAGTAAAGTTACCCGATTCTTCTAGCGTATTTCATAAAA
>JASANE010000707.1:0-34531 GCA_030248225.1 Trileptium ribeirensis
AGCAAGAAGACACAAAACAAAATACAAATAGTTGATAAAAATGGCAATTAGAAAGGTAGTACTGTCCGCTAATAAATAAGCTTAGCTTATTTGTAACACAGCTTATATAGTTAAAGCCGTGCATCAAAATGACTTAACGCATGTTTAACTAAATTAGCTGTATTACAAGTTAGTTGCAGCACAGCCGGGCGTGCTTCAAGTGATTTGTACGCACAGTTGCGTTGTTTAACTCGTTCAAACTCGTGCTAACGCACTAGTCTGAACTCGTTACAACCATGCGTACAAATCTCTTAATGCACGATAGCTGTACTACAACTATTACTAATTTAGCGGCAGGGGCTTATCTGTGTTTAGATTCAGTTCGGAAGCCGTCGATGCACTGGACATAGTATTGCGCATCCAATATGTTTGGTTCACTCGGAAAATTGGGTCTCGTATCCTTACTGGAACGTAAAACCCGTCGAACCGAATTGTCATATGAAGGAACAATATGAAGGCACCTTCCAGTCATACTGAAATCGATTTTCTTCCCATAATCCACCGCCTATCGTTATGAGACAGGCATATGTTTTTCCGCAAAGGGAATCATCTCTGGCTGTTACCGATACCGAAAAGAGATAACAGTCAGTATTTACTGATTGCAATGCCGTTTGGTGGCGTCCTTCAGCTACCGAAAATGTTCTTGGATCCACGGCGGACATTGGTGGCAAATGTTGAACAGCGCGAAGAAGGTCTAATTCAATATATTCCTGAATTACCACTCGCAAGCGAACACATAATTAACTATAACCAAACGTTGCAGCGCTTTCGCCGGATGTATACCGCGCCATCTGGATCCGAATCGACATCGCTAATATTTATCTACGGTCAGGATCTCTACTGTACACGTGTCAACCCGTCGGGAACGTTTGATATTCTCAACGAAGATTGGGATTCTTGGCTAATGGAAGCTGTGCCAAGTACCACCTCCAAATGTAACAATGCTCGTGACGGATCCGTATATGCACTATTGTCAGCAGCGCATGTCTGTAGCGCAAACGTGCACGTGCATGCTACATAGGCCATCTGTCCGCCAAGCAGCCGGTTACGTCCGCTAACACAATTCTTCGCAGACTATCAGACTATCACCCGTCCGCACTGCAGCTAAGGAAGTCCGTTTTCTAAGAAGAGATAGTTTAGTTTACAACAGCCGGCAGCTTGTCCTCAGGGCGGCCGTGCGCTGTCCGCAGCAAAAAGACACAAAACAAAATACCAACAGTTGATAAAAAATGGCAATTAGCAAGGTAGTACTGTCCGCTAATAAATAAGCTTGGCTTTTAGCGAGAACAACTATTGGCTTCGTTTATTGCACACACAAAACGGCAGCTCTGAATATCTATCGATCATGAACTCACTAAAGCTAATTTTCAGAAACTTTTATATGTAATAACAATTTTCCCCCAAATGTCAAACAACCACAAAGCCAAAATTAAAAGGTTAGAAGCTTCTAGTACATTGTTACAATTTTTCCACGAAATCAGGACCATAACTATCTAGTTAAAACAAAGTTTTTAAGAAGGAAATACATTTTTCTAAGATACTTTCACATTATTACAATACTAATGAGTGATATTAAAATCTGAACACAAATATAAAATCACAGACAAGGATAATACATAAAATACACAATATTCACAAAGCGATCTTTAAAGAATGACATAAACTGTCTAATGGGTGCGAGCAAATTAGGTTACCCCGCAAAATAGCAGGATAGGCTAAGTGCCTACTCGTATTTTATAAAGAATATTAACATATACCCTTACTCATATTTTAGAATACTAGAAAATTAGTCCTATATTGCTAGTAAAAAACCCTATCCACAGGTAAAAAAATTACTCGCAGGTAAAACAGCCTACCTGTGAATAGGTACCTTGTTTTTTACAATACTATAGGCTGTGTGTAGAGATAATTGCATATGAAAGTAAGATAAATTTACTCATAGGTAGGTCAAATATTTCCTGCGGGCACTGACTACCTCATTTAACAATACCGGCCCTGGACGCAGCAATGTAATTGGGTGTCATTATTCACATATACTTCAATGAAGACAATGTTTTGTTTTTGAGCACTGCGGAGTAAAAACCAACATCCGTTAGAACAAAACAAGGACTTGTAGATATATGCGTCAAATGAATAAAATTTAAGAGTACCTTTAGTTGAATATTAGCGTGGCCACATTTCATTAATTCTTCCGGTTTGAAATTGTTCCCATCGAGAACGATTGTCTGCAAAACTTTTGATAAAATGTATTTACATTAATCGCTAAAACGTTGTCCCACATTTAACTATATGATGCACTAGATATAACAATATGCATTATAATATGATGCATTAGATGCTTGTTTTGTATCAGTTGAGTTGGGTGGTTTGTTGTTAGACCACGACGTTTTTCGCTGAATGAACATGTTTCAGCAATTCAAAAATGCCTAAACTTCAACAGGATACTTGTTTATGGTAATTAAAACTTTTGGTTTCATTATTATTTCTTGCCATCGATTATCTTAGAGATAAAATCTAAGTTTACAGTCTGAAATGAACCTAAAAGGATTTTTCATCTATTTTTCCTACATTCAGTCAAACATAACTGTCTACAACACTGATCGCTACATAATTATAACATGACCCACCTGTTTATACGCTTCTTGTTGAAGATCAGGCGATACACTGAAATCAAACTGTACAACTAAGAATTAAAATGTATTAATATTGAGATTATATAAGAAGTATATATCAATAAGAGATTAGAATCAATATTATATTAAAATGCATCAATTTGAGGAGTTTTTGCCGTACATCTACTAGTAATTGACTCCAAACCCACCACATCAATCAATCGATATATTTTTCAATACAGGTCAATATATCGTATTCAATATATATTCAATTAATAATAAACATAATCGGGGTAACCACCTTCCAAGAACAAACTGGGACTATCTACCCATCTAGTAGCTTTACTCTTGCTCTATTTACTGTTCAAACGATACCCATGATTATGAGTATTGCAAACACGATGACAATATGATACATATATGAATTCGGAGATGGAGGAGCGCTAGCTTCGGAATCGAAGAATTCTCACTAGACCGCACCATGGTGAAAAAGATAGGCATCCGTTTATTTTTTTCTCTGTAAACAGGAAACGTTATCTGAACGTAAACCGATTTGGACGAGTGTGCTCATAGGAAACCTACAATACTCTAGATGTGCCTTTTGGAGGTTTTATTCCGAATCGCCCCACTCACGTCTCACCACAGGGGGTCAAAGGGGAGTACCCATGGATACACGGCTAAAATGGACTATTTTTTGGGTCATTTTAGCTCATAACTCGGCAACCCTTGATACGATTTGAATCATGTTGATATCGAAATAAGTGTCCTGGGAAGCTTTATTTATGGGTATATAAATTGTTGTCGTCAATTCCCTATGGAGCATGGGGGACTTTAGCAAATAGGCAAATTTCCAAAATTTTGGTCAAACTTTGTCGAGGTGTAGCTGTGCAACCACTGAAGCGATTCGAACGAAATTTGGAGTGTGGATAGAGCTACCAGGGGGCTACCTGCGTTTTGTAAACAATTTTGATATAGGTCCCCTGGATCAATTGGTATTTGAGGCCAAATTTGAGCCCGACGCCATATATAGTCATCCGTGGCATTACCACTTCTAACGGTATATTAATAGATTTGTTGCTTAAAATAAGTTCCAAATCGTTACTGTATTTAGAAGTATCTCTACGTGTAGAGGTAGTTATATCAATGGTGAGACAAGGCGACTGGTGCGAAAGGGACGAGTGTCATGCGGTCTGTAGCAAATTCTGTTTATGTTTTCTGTGCTGTTGTGATTTTGTTATGATTCATATATATACATAGATTACATAGATATGTTTTTCACGATTCTTAAGCAGTTCTGATGTAGACTTAACCTTCGTATATTGCGTATTAGATATCTGGCTATCAGTTTTGCTGCATCTATGCTTATTGCACAGCAGATAAATACATATTTTTTGGTAAATTACATCTTTGCTTCGTAACATGAATATTTTTAACGAATTGTTCCACTGTATGTTAACGTTACAGTTTCTCATTTCTCTGAATTCATACACTTGGCATGTCGCCAAAATCCTAGTAATAATATTTAAACGAAAAGACACAAACGGCTTTAAGAATATTGTGTAACTATTAGCAGGGGCGTCAACACGAACGGCACTGCCCCAGTTTGATATGGTGCCACCAGTTTAGAGCTGCAACAAAATTTTCTGAGCCCACCCGCACCATGAGTGTGTGCTCCTCCCCAGTACCAATTTTCCTAAGTGTTTGTTAACTTGGAATAGCGATAATAAGCAGAAATTTAGATTTGTAAATTTTATAGTTAATAAGTACTTAGTATCGTTTAAAGTTTTCTTATATATTTGGGAAACGACTGAAACATTTATTGAGCTTTATTTATTAACGATACACTATTTGTATTCAACAGTTGTCTATTTCGCAATGTGTTACCAGCGATTGTTCGTGACAAAGATCCAATCGTATTATTGCTATCTATTGTATATTTTAACCAAAGGTCGGCCTGTCGATCGTAAAGCTTGGTACTCAGTATCCCGTTGAAATAAATGATTACAGAAGTGGTTCAGGAAAGCCTGTGTCGTAACTAGAGTGGAAATTTGTGCCTAATAAAATGTATAATATAACCGAATAAAACAATCAAGCATACTAATAAAATAGTATAATGCATGAATATTTTCGAATAAATTAGGAATAGAACTAGCAATATATACAAAATGCTTTTACCCTAAATAGTGCGACTGTGAAGCGTACGAATAATCTGTCCACACATCCATTTGATGTTCCTATTTCATCGATGTTATTTATTCCATAATTATATAAAATCCACTATGTATTTAAAACCCTGCAAAGCAAAAGTTACCTAATATATCACACGAGATGCACTTCAATCAACATTGTTCGTATCAGGGCTGGACCAAAAACAAAATCTCGACCAGTACTAAATACCCTGGAAAAAGCTAGAAAATTCAGTTCCAAAATTTGAAAAAATGTACTGGTAATTTAAAGCTCGGATAAAAAAACTTATTTTTTTTTAATTTAAAGCTACTGTGTGTCTCTAGTCGTGCGATCTTTTAACGATGAGATACTTCATCCACAGGTGAACTGCCGTAATGCGAGGTCCACGTTATAATGACCATATTGTTTGGAAGTTTCGACACATAGAGCAAAATCTGAACCAATACTGAATCCCAACACTGTTTTTTTACCAAAATTAAGCGAGAAATACATCTAACAAGAAAGATGCTCAAAAATTCAAACTAACATAAAAGCAAAAAACATTCAGTGGGATTTTAATAAGGTTATCTTTAGATTTTGAACCCCAGCTGTTGCCTAAAATTCAGGACGCGTACATACAAGTCTAGAACAGCGTTTTTAAAGCGAAAGTTATATGGCTTTAATATGAAATATAGCAACGCTTTTCTTATATTTTACAATTCTCCAAGCCCTGTGTAAATAGAAAGAAACAGTTTATTATAAATACTTATCAAAGCTTGATCCATGATAGTGTAACAGTGTAGCCCAGCTGAAGTTAGTTTAAAACTGATGCGAATGGTCATAATTAATTGCTATCATTAAGAAGAACAACAAAATTGTTTGCTACAACAAGTATTTGTACATTGTACAATTTGTACTTGAGTAAAAATAAATTTGTCATCGCACGAACTTTGTAACGCAATGTCTAAGTTACCCGTCGAAGAAAAGTGAATAGACAAATTTTAGCCTGCGGCATCGTAAAATTGGTGTGCTCAATTTTACAATTATATAAAAGATCTACCGCAACGAAAAGTTCCAATAGACATAACTTTGTTTTACTTTAGTATCCAGATAACAATCAAAGGACGCTGCCCATTATTTAAAGATACTAACTCCCCGATTATTAAAGTTTTCGAAAGCATAAGCCGTTATTTTCAGCTACTCCTTGCTTTGAAATCAGTTGCTGCACATAAAATTGGTGTGCTCAAATTTACAATTATATAAAAGATCTACCGCAACGAAAAGTTCCAATAGACATAACTTTGTTTTACTTTAGTATCCAGATAACAATCAAAGGACGCTGCCCATTATTTAAAGATACTAACTCCTCGATTATTAAAGTTTTCGAAAGCATAAGCCGTTATTTTCAGCTACTCCTTGCTTTGAAATCAGTTGCTGCACATAAAATTGGTGTGCTCAAATTTACAATTATATAAAAGATCTACCGCAACGAAAAGTTCCAAAAGACATAACTTTGTTTTACTTTAGTATCCAGATAACAATCAAAGGACGCTGCCCATTATTTAAAGATACTAACTCCTCGATTATTAAAGTTTTCGAAAGCATAAGCCGTTATTTTCAGCTACTCCTTGCTTTGAAATCCGTTGCTGCACATAAAATTGGTGTGCTCAAATTTACAGTTATATAAAAGATCTACCACAACGAAAAGTTCCAAAAGACATAACTTTGTTTTACTTTAGTATCCAGATAACAATCAAAGGACGCTGCCCATTATTTAAAGATACTAACTCCTCGATTATTAAAGTTTTCGAAAGCATAAACCGTTATTTCCAGCTCCTCTTTTCTTTGAAATCAGTTGCTGCACATAAAATTGGGTTAGCAGCCTGACAATGCTTTTGTAGCAATAATTTCCTTAAATATAATTTACTATATTTGACTATATATCTCATTTAATAATATAATATTTACTATATTTACTATATTTGACTATATATCTCATTTACTATATTTGACGAATATTGATAAAAATTGTTCCGAAACAATTCAATATCTATATACGTTTAACAATAGCTAAACGGCACTATATAAAAATAGATTTCGTTCCTTACAATTTGCAGTGGAGGCTTTCGAACATTTTCGAAAAATCTGATTTTGAAGTCCTGACTCGGCGCAGTCTCCATTCGACATAACAAGGTCATATACTTAATTTTATTTAACCCTTTGCTGCCTGAACAAATTTACCGTTCAATGTTTGACAAACTCGAACAGGCAGCGGGAACTGAAACCGGATTGTGCGGATTCAAGCGAGCAAATTACGGAACTATCTACAAGCTGTTGCTCAGTTTCATAAGAAACCTCGCAACGCCAGGTAATAAAAACATCTGCAATCGAATGTAACAACGCATCACTACAATACATAACGCATGGCAATGTTTCTTGTTTCCGGTTTTGTAATGGTAACATTAACGGGTTAAAGGCTCTCAATAATAAAATTTGTCACTGCCAGACGTAAGAAAGAACATATATTGTGAAAGCCAATGACGGAGCCTATGTATGTAGTTGCGTTTAGAAATTTTCAGAGGGGACCCAACGTAACATCGGCGGGTGTTTCTTGTTGGTGTACTATTGTACTATACATCAGTTGTTATAAATTATAATTGCTGTTCAAGAAATGAGTTTGTAATAGCTTTACCTCAGCTTCTCCAGCCACGTTAGGCTGAAATCAGCCGTTCAGAAATAGATCTTGGACACTGACTCGGTTCGGCTCTTCATATTGCAAAGCTGACTCCAGAGCTTTGTAAGGTAATTTTGTAACATTACTTGTGTATTTTTGCCAGGCGCAGAAAAGCGCTTGGGTTTAATGTAATATAACATAAAGTAGGATCATGTAGAAATAATAAAGAGGACAAGGAAAATAAACTGCATCTACGGATCTGCTCTTGGATTATAGGAATGACAATTTAGATTTTACGATTTTATGACATATTTAATGAAATCTTTCAAACGATCGCTGGGTAATTCTATAATTTTTATTGAAACAACAAAATCTAGATTTTTAATTATATAAATTTTCAATTTTCATATTCTCAATAGTCTTATTCAATGCAGTGCCTACGATTTATGCATGATTCCCATGTGTCTTGTTCGCTTGCCTACAAGATAAAAGAATTCATTTTGAATTGAGAAACAGCAAGCATCAACTATATTTATTGCAGATATTTTTGCTACTATCTACGGTAAAGCTAACTGTAAAAACAAATGATCTGTGTGTGCTACTTTTTAAATTTATTTTATCTAAGAAAATTGTAATGGTAAATAATATCGTTAAGCGATTTTTCTACAAAGGGCGATCCTAAAGCGCTGTTCCCACTTAGTGGAGCAGATAACTTTCTGGTTCTTTTTGGAAACCTCTTTATTGAACAATCATTTATTTTTACCGATACTATGTAATGAGTTCCATGATGAAGGCCCAGAAAACGACACAACGGGCATTAATAAATATTAGGTAAACCAGAATATAACGAATTGCAACAATCAATACGAGAGAGAATCAACGCACAAACATTGCAACGCAATGTATCAGAATTAAGCTTATGTTTCAGGCTGTATATCTGTCGAAATTCCCAATTGCAGCTTCGACCGATTTTTGCAATATATTTATCAAAGAGTCCCTTTCTATCAAAAAGAATTCCAAATACTTTAAAAGTGTCCCTTGATTTCATTATACGGCCAGCAAATATGATATTTGGGCAAACAATATTCCGAATGGAAAACAAAATTACATTAGTCTTTACACAGTTGGTTTCCAAACTTTTGCATTTGGATCAATAGTGTTGTGTGATTAGTAGCTGTTGAAGCGAAGAAACGGTTGTTTTAATGTCAAATTCTATAGAATATGTATGTAAATATCGGAGCATAGCAATGAAGATCGAAGCCGTGCTTTCGGACAACGCGGATAATCAGAGACGTGTATATGCCCAAAACAAGCGGACCTAACCCATGACCTTGCGGCACTCCATAATTTAATTTAAAGCAACTGGATGCAATATCTTCAATCAGCAACTTAGAGATTCGATTTGTAAAGCAGGACTAAAACCACGTGAAAATAAAATCAGAGGCATTAATGTTCCTGACCCGAATTAATAATATATGATAACCCACCGTATCAAACGTAGCTGTTAGATCAACGGCTAAAAGTAAGCTAGAATTTCGATTGGAGAATCCAATCAAAATAACAATGTGGTTTCGTTATATATATTTTCAGTAGTTCCGTTTTGGTCGAATTTTTTGTATATACAGACTGTACATCAAGTTGGCGTTTGTTCCTTTGCATGGAAAGCGCATATTGCGTGCATTGTCACACGTGCTACTAAGGCCTTCGTGCGCTGTACAACTTCTGTCCGCAAGACTAGGGGTCTTAGTCCCAAAGCCATGCTATTTTTATACAAAACAGCTATAGTTATGCCTTACCAACGGCTCATTGTTATTTATGGCTCTGTTTTTGGTGCCATAGCATAACGCAAAGGACATATATTAAGAAATTATCTAAAGTTTAAACGTTTGCATGTGTTATGATAACTAGCTGCCTTAGGTCAACACCAACAGCAGTATTTGAAGTTATACTAAACTTGTCACTAATTGACTTAATGATAGCAAGAACTAGTCTACTTGAGTTTCATTGAGTAAAGATGGTTCTTAGTAAGAAATATGATGTTAATATAGGACAAATGGCTTATGAAGCAGAAGATGTTGAAGACGTTCAATACATAAATTATCCGAGCGATTATAGGACCAGGGACCTATTGAGCGCTAAAAGCTATAGTATAGGCATGCCATAAGGTCGGAATCATATCATATGCAGAAAAAAAGACGTTCAATACATAAATTATCCGAGCGATTATAGGACCAGGGACCTATTGAGCGCTAAAAGCTATAGTATAGGCATGCCATAAGGTCGGAATCATATCATATGCAGAAAAAAAGACGTTCAATACATAAATTATCCGAGCGATTATAGGACCAGGGACCTATTGAGCGCTAAAAGCTATAGTATAGGCATGCCATAAGGTCGGAATCATATCATATGCAGAAAAATATATTATTGTGTTACACAAGTGGATCAGTAATTGCAGGGAATTGAACAGATTATGTTGTAGCTGGAGTCATGGTTGAAGGAACGTTCTATAACCACAAGGGTGTCATGGGACTATTTTCCAGGCAGAATTGTGTGCAATAATGTATTAATCTGAGGAACTTATTAAAACGGCACCCATAGTATAAGTATATCTTAATTATTTGCATCAGGTGGATAATATTGAATAGCATTCCAAGCAACGAGTTAGCAGATAAATTGGCAAAACAAAGCACGAAAACACAGTTTATTGGTCGTGAAATCTTGATGGGCATTTCTAGAAAGCATTTCTATAAAATAGTGGATGCATAGTAAATTCATACGCAGATGAACTAATTTGAGCAACTCGGATTTAGATAAGAAAAATGTAAGACAATGTATTCAAATAATTACAGGGCATAACCACATGAGTAGGATCGGCAGTTTATCTACTAGGACGTGCAATAAATGCAATTGTACAGAAACTATAGATCACTATTTAGGCACTTGCCAAGGTTTCAAGGAAGTATTAAAGACAATCAATCGAGGAAAAACGGAATTCAACTCTGTGGAGAAACTTAGCCTTACCGTTAGGCTATTACATAACTATAAAAAGAAAACTGGCAGACTACTGTATCAAATGGAATCAAACTTAATTCAGCGCTGTGAACCCTGTGTCTAAGCGCCATTTTTTCCACAATCTATCTTCTGCGATTACGATTCTGTTTCGTTGGACACTGATTAAAGCTGCAATGGAACAAGTAGAAAATAATCGGGAATTATAATTTTTCATTGCAAATTTTGAAGAAACAAGAAAATTTACCAGGTACACAGCTAAAAAATCCATGATATCATTCGGTTTTAATTCAAGTCTCAGTCATTGTGAAACAATCAAGCCGAGTTGTCGGAATCAAATACTGGACCAAGTAAGATTTTCCATTTATAGACCGCACATTGATTGAAACAATGATTTTGCAGCTTAGTTTCGTTTGTCAGGGTCATATAGTTACAGCTACCGCCACCAGTACTGTTGTGTTCTTAGGTATTCGTAGTACTAAAAGTGGTTATTTGCTTCTGTTGAATCTATCACGAATTTCGTTACCAGTTACAACTGATCCGAAAAATTTTCCCGTTTACTAAATCAGATTTAAGTTTTTTTGTTACTTGAATTTCTGTCGATTGCGGACGACGTCATCCAGAATAAACGGACGAAACATAACACCGATAGACCAGAGGGCAGGTTCACTGGCTGAAGGCAACAATGAGAGAGGAATAAGAACATGAAAGGCTGAATATGTTGAGTTTGTATGGAGCTTGAAGGCATATAGTGGCGATACACCACCTGCCGTCATCAACTTAAACAATGTCGCTTTCGGTATAGCCTAATCTGAAGCAACGTACAAGTAAACGTGCCATCAGATCGGGTCTTGGAACGACATCGTTTGATGGAGTGTCAGTGCCGTATAACTGCTGGAATCTAAACATTTCAATTTCTCAAACTTCGGTTGTAAATTTTAGAATTTTTCCAGAATATTTTCTCCGACCCAAGAATCTCTGAAATTTTTAACTGTTTCCGTAAGTCGACCATTTTTAATTTGACAAGAATTTCAGTAATTGGGAAACTATGCGCCTGTCGATTTCCTTAACAACTCTAATGTTCAACAGACAAATACTTTCCGACGCTATAAAACTTGCAACTCTCTTGGAATGAAACTATAATTTTCAGGCAATGTCCTGTAATATGTTTTTGACAGAACTGGCACTGGTACAAAAAGTTAGTCTGAAAATGGATGTTGGGAAGAGAATATAGAAAAAATGAATATCAGATATTTAATCAAAGTGGCTAGTCTAAATCACAGTAATGTGTGAAGTTTTCATTCCGTAATACATTTAATGACAAAACAGTGCAACATATTAATATATGTTTAAGATAATGTATGGTATCTTGGAATATGTAGGAAAGTCAGGAATATCTGACCATATGCTTAAAGCGAAACATGTATGCTACTATGTGTACAACTGTAAGTGTATCGTAAGTAATAGGTGCTGAGGGTCCGTCGGCGTTGGGTGGGGGAGGATGGGGGTTCATGGTCTTGGCGAGGGGGAGGTGGGGGGCAAGGTTAGGGGGTGCAGTCCTTGGAATTCCGATTTTTTAAATTTTTTCCTGATATTGCAATTTTACCCAATTTTTGTTAAAACTTCCATCAATTTTGCCGATTTGTACAAATTTTTTTGCCATATCTCAATTCTTGTCAATTTTCTCTCAAAAATTTCCGCGAGACTTCGGTGGACATCGGAATTGTGGCGGAGAGGTCCATGCCTTTAGGGTGGTACATTTGGCATGAGCGGGCTTCCATTTTTAAGTAGGGTAACCCAGCTACCCCGTATACACGCGGCCGACACGTGCCAATGTAACAATGAGGAGCCAAGCTGTAATGCATGCCATGTTGTTCTCGATATACTAAGCATAAGACCTAGCCTAATCTTAAGTCCTTGTATGAAACATACACTTTGCGTAAGCCTAAGTCGAGGTAGCTCCCCCCCGAAGCCCCTCTAAGCTATTCTTTTTAACGATATAAAGTAATACCCTCAGGGTGCCATGGGCCTAGACACGTAGTGTCGTAAGTTGAGCCGAGTAGCTTCGTACTCCACTGCTTTTTCAGTTTGCAATAGAAAAATACAAACAGAAGCAATGAACACTACCATCTGTACTGAAACTTTACGAAGCCTGCAATTTCTTGATCAATGCTATTTTTCCAAAAATCTTAAGGGTTACACCGCTTGGTGAACGTAACATTTCGTTTAAATCGACTTCAAAGCATTTTGTGCACTACTCAGCGTGATTATATTTTCCATCTACGCATTAAGAACGTATCTTTTCGCAGGATCATAAATTTATACCATGGGCTGACTATAACATTCTAACACTAATGGTATCTTGGACCACCCAAAGGTCAAGCGGAAGGTCAAGTTTAGTATCAAAGTAAGATAGCTAAATCTTTTTGTTTGTGAATTATAGCATCATTAATTAAAGGCTATATGTTACAATAAAATTTGAAGTTGCGCTTGGTATTTTTGTGAGACTGCAGTTGTCTGAAATAATAACTTTATACCGACAGAGAAAACGGGATAAGCCTATTGAGCATAGGCTCCGACAAAGTATCCAGTTTATTTAGATTTGAAAGACTAAAAAGCTAAAACAATTGTTAATCGCTCGGTAAAAATGTATCGACATAATATTAAGTTTATTTTAAGGCTTCTACGCAAGTATAATTATGAGACATATTCAATATAATATGACTGACGCTGGAGATGCTTACGTGCTCGAAGTTCGAATGCCGGCGGCGGTTAGCTGGGACCGCGGGGTGGAGTAGCGGGGTAGGTAGGAGAGGTCCGCATTCGAAGTCCTCTAGCAGAGGAGGGGGTGTGCGACGCTTTCGGTGCAGCCTATCCGTTAGATGTCTGCAGTGTTGATGCTGGAAGCAGGGTGTTCGACATCGTAGGGGGTGATCTCCTATCCTCTTCTATGATCATGTATGCTTACATAGCGAGATTTTAAAGTATATAGTTGTTACTTGTAGACTGCCACACTACACCTACTACTAACATTGTTTCAGATGAAAGTGCTCTATTAATTATTATGTCCAAATATTGAGCTGATGTGTTGTACGAGGTTATCTTGCTGTGGTGTAAAGTGATAACAGATTGCTACACGTGAAGCGCCAATGAAGACAAAGTTCGCATATGTTCAACGTACCTACAGGAATAGAATCTTGTATAAACATGTGATACTGGGCTAACCAGGCTTTGATATTGCGAAAACCGACAACATCACTATTTTTAAACCGAGTCAGCCAAACATTAATTAGTTTCGAGCTAAAATGTATGACAGTGACTTTTTTGGGAAATCTACTATGTCAATCTTAGTACTTAGGATTAACTTAAATTGCCATATCGTATTGGCTGCATAGTAGGACACGAAAGTAATAAAGTATTAGTGCCAGTACTAACGCATACCAAGTCATCAGTCCTACCTGAATCAAGCGTTAAATGTTATATATACAATATTTAGTATCCAACCTTTTTCTGAACGAGCTGCATATTTAATCACTTAATATTCTCATTTGATCACTTAATCACTCATTTAATTCCATATTCTTCTTTGACAGATCTAACAGCAAATACGCACAAATTAGCATCTTGGGATCATGCAATCCAAAATGTAATAATCACAGCTCGTTTCAATTTGGAACCTTAAATTAAGCATCTTAGGTGGCACATTTTTGTATCTATGCCTGTTTGTTAACTTGAAATATTAATTAGTATTCTTAATAAATGCTGTAATAATTCGTAACTGATATACGCCGACAGTTTTAACGCCGACGGTGATATCTAATACTGAAGTTAGCATTCAGACACTCGTCAAATGATTTTTTAAGGAGCACACAACGTTGCCGGCAAAATCTATAAAGTTTTGCAAAGAGAATAAAACATTCGAATACTTGTAAAACACGAAATAAAACAATCATATTATACTTTGAATATATATTTAATATCACAGTATTACAAACTCATACTGTCACCAGGATATTTCATCAAACTGACAATACATATATTTTATGAGGCTATTTGCAATTTATGGTATACACTTGTACGAGATTTTTAGCCTTAAAATTTGGCTCCGGAAACAGAGGCTCAGAACTACAATATACTAGTAATATTCCTGATTACAATACATTTCGTGGAAAATCACAGCCAACACTCCAAAGGCTATGGACTGTTTCTAAAGGAATAGACTGTCGACATACCTAGTCGAGGCAGTTCGCAAAATAAATTTGCTAATGTATTTGAAGTCTATCTTTAATTCAAAGGCTAGCCCGCTCGGCAAATCACATAACTGAACCATTTATGGGTGCATAATACGGAACTCATATATAACCAGAGCTCTACTACGGCGTTTTAGTCATTCTTTATAAACAGTTTTCTTACAGTTTTGAATAGTTTTTATACCAATGAACTAGACATTTTAACCTAGCATTACGGTGCTCTTAACCACGAGGAGTTGCCCCATAGCGATGTTAAGTTCGAAGCGCTGTGAGAAAAACGAGGACAGTATCTCCAACACAGGGGTAATATTATGAGTTCCTTGCAAAACGGATCAATTAAGGTCCATCGCACAGGTATGCTATAGGTGTGCCGTTTGTGTACAGGATTAGAAAACAAGCGAACAGCATTTACAGCACAGTTCACGAAATTCAAATTAATTTCATAGAGAAGTTTTTGCATAAAACCGGTAATGCCCGTTAACCATTGATTCTGCTATACGATAAATATAATTGACAATATATAAAGATCAAGACTAGCTTAAATAGCCAGATTGTGCTGCGGAACTGCACACCTTTGTTTAAAAGTAAATTATTGTTCACATCTTTCAGCGAAATGGTGTCGCACAAAATGAATAGTAGACAGAATAAGATGCAGTACTAGCTTTCTTTCCGATTATGAACACCACGACAGATTAACAGGAAACTATTGACAAATATCATCGGACTATGCCTTGTCATACGGACATCAAGGTATAAAGACAGTAGTTGAAAATTTTGAAGACAGTACTATTAGCACAACATGAATAGTAGACAGAATAAGATGCAGTACTAGCTTTCTTTCCGATTATGAACACCATGACAGATTAACAGGAAACTATTGACAAATATCATCGGACTATGCCTTGTCATACGGACATCAAGGTATAAAGACAGTAGTTGAAAATTTTGAAGACAGTACTATTAGCACAACATGAATAGTAGACAGAATAAGATGCAGTACTAGCTTTCTTTCCGATTATGAACACCACGACAGATTAACAGGAAACTATTGACAAATATCATCAGGACTATGCCTTGTCATACGGACATCAAGGTATAAAGACAGTAGTTGAAAATTTTGAAGACAGTACTATTAGCACAACATGAATAGTAGACAGAATAAGATGCAGTACTAGCTTTCTTTCCGATTATGAACACCATGACAGATTAACAGGAAACTATTGACAAATATCATCGGACTATGCCTTGTCATACGGACATCAAGGTATAAAGACAGTAGTTGAAAATTTTGAAGACAGTACTATTAGCACAACATGAATAGTAGACAGAATAAGATGCAGTACTAGCTTTCTTTCCGATTATGAACACCATGACAGATTAACAGGAAACTATTGACAAATATCATCGGACTATGCCTTGTCATACGGACATCAAGGTATAAAGACAGTAGTTGAAAATTTTGAAGACAGTACTATTAGCACAACATGAATAGTAGACAGAATAAGATGCAGTACTAGCTTTCTTTCCGATTATGAACACCACGACAGATTAACAGGAAACTATTGACAAATATCATCGGACTATGCCTTGTCATACGGACATCAAGGTATAAAGACAGTAGTTGAAAATTTTGAAGACAGTACTATTATTATCGTTATTAAGAACATCGATAAAAAATTAGCAGTTGCACAAATTACATTCACCAACGACCATAAATATATACAAACATAAGCTCATACAAGCTCGGTTACATTAATTGTATACCGTGTTTTTGCAAAAACATACACATTGCAGCAATTCATAAAATTAGGTAATAATGCGAATCAGACACGTCAATGTATAGTATTCTAAACTAAGATTAATTAATTGAAACTAATTTCTGCATGTATGAATTTGAACCTGAAAATGAATTAGCTGTGAAAAAATGAATTATCGCTTGTGAGGTGATCATCTTTTGGCATATGAGCAATTATTGTTTCAGTTATAGGAAGAAACCCACGCTTTATTCTTCTTGATAACATATAATTTTCACTTTCTCACCATTACCATTACGATTACTATTACCCAAACCATAAACGTTTTTGAGTAATCATTTGAACATTGTACAAAAGCCCCAAATAAGACATCTAATGTTATAAATTCGTTATTGTATAAGACAACATTTCACACTTTTGAATTTGCCAGTAAATAGCCAATTCCAGTCTTGCCGTTGTGCTTAACCCAGTAATCCGATGATCAAAAAAGAGACGCTATACAATTCAGTTTAGGTGTTGGTGTCTGCGGCATATAAGTATTACCACAGCGGCTATGATAAAATATGTTACATCTAAAAACAGATAAAACGCAAACTAATATTAATTGATAATGTATTAATGTAGTTGTACAAAAATTGTACTTGGTACACAAATGGTTGTTAAATCAAGCTATGTGCTCATTTTCTGGCAGCTCAGCATCGTAGGCTGAATATTTAGTACAAAAGTAATCATATTGAACAATATTTATGTATCGCATTATATATACACAATATTTATTAAAAGTACTAAAACTGCATCAAATATTTTAAATTTTAATTTAAATGTTAATATTGCTGAGTTATTGAATTTTGATGCAAATCCACTGTTAAGATATATGTAGAGATGTAGATCCTGCAGGCTTAATCAAGGGTGCAGTTCAGAAAAGTAGAAGGCCACCTTAGGGGGAGAGCTATATTCAATGAAAAGCAGAGGAGGCCCATTCGCCAACGCTCTCATCACCTGAAGTTTATATCTTCGTCCATATACACAGTCCAGAATTATTGACACCATACACTACTAGGTGCATGATGCTTCATAACTTTATCGTTACGTATGGTGGGCTAATAATGACAATTATACCCATAAACGAGTGAGACCTAGATGAAACTGAAGGACATACGATATTAGCAAACACGTGGCACAAATGGAGTAAATTAATTAAAGTTATTTATAACAGTGGTCAACGTATATATATTAGCACTGATATTGGTTCAAAACAGAGTTGACTTCTTTCTCTATTAGCTGAATTTCAGGGTTGTCGGACAATATTACTACCATATCTTGAAAATCCAAACGCATAAAATGTGTCCCAATTTGTTTTAGCTCTATCCTAATTATGAAAAATTACGTAGACTTTGGCTTGAGACAGTTTCAGCTCATTTTCACATGAAAACAAAACTATAACTAGTAACGCGCAGCGAGGGTGAAACGGGGGTTTCAGTTTTAAGTTATCATTTTGTTTAATCGCCTGTAACAAGCCATGTTTGATGTATATACCACGCTAAAATCTCTTGAATCCCGAATCCATTGAAAATCCTGATACTTCGTCAATCGTAAACCCAATCAAAACTTCTGCTAAGGCACAAAATACTCGTTCTGGACTCTAGATAACCAAACCGTCGTATTCAGCATACCGGATAACCTATATAGAGAATTTTTGATGACCTGTCCGCAATACGCAGCCAAATAACAGCAGACAGAGTATATTCGGGAAATAGGGTTCATTGACCCTAAACCCACTGAAACGCCATGAAAACGGTTGAAATATTCACGCTGGAGTCAAAATAACCAAATCATTGTCTTCAGCGTTCAGAAAAACCTATATAGACCAATACTGATATTCTGCATGCAATACAACTCAACAGAACAAAATATACTATATTTGGAAAATCGGGTTCGTCATCCGTAAAACAATCGAAACGCATGAAAAGGTATAATATAGTCAAGTTAGACTCTAGGTAGGAAATCCATCGTATCCAACGGGCTTGATGTCCTAATAGGCACTCATTGTGAGGTAAAACATGTAATAACATGCCGAAAATTGAAAAATCGCTATTTCTGGCAAAAGGTTGAATAATCATATTCGGTTCTACATTGGCCCAGGTAGTGGTCCTCCAAATGTCGTGGTCGGCAAGGTTGTATATGATCTGATTATGCACTGTAATATCTATTTTTAGGGCAAGGCCTGTGACGTGACATAAGGGCTGCGAAACACTGGTACCCGTATGGCCGCATTTGGCAAGGAGCTTTCACAAACCTGTTTTTGCCAATTTGACCCCGAAGATGGGGTAGGAGCTGTCCGCGTTCAACTGAAAGGCAAATCCTCGTCACTTTTGCTATCGAACCAAAAAAGTTTACCGAAATCCATTTATTTGAAGATAAGTAGTGAATGACAGAAACAGACAAAAAGAAATTTTCAGGATTTTCCACTAGCGACCCCAAGTGGAAACTCCGCTCGCTTCGCTGGCTCCGTTTCAATTATTAATAGGCAACACTAATCTATTACGCCACATAACGTGGCAACCTGTTAAAATTTGAGCCAAATCGATTAACAAGTTGTCAAATTATAAAATCTAAGTCGTTTAATAAATGTCTCGCGTCATAGTAACCACTCTACCTATGATGTCGGTGCACTCCAGCACTGCGCTTAAGAAGATTTTGGGAAGATTGACAGAATTTTGGAAACTTTGGAGACAATAGGCATAGATTAGTTAAAATTGGGTAAAATGATAGCAAAAACTGTGTAAAATTGGCAAAGATAGGACAAATTTTTAGCAAAATAGGATAAAATTATGAGTTCCTGAAAATTTTAAAAATTCACTTTCCTGACTTGCCACCCGCGAACTTCCCTTACCTGAGAAGTTTCTCTCTGAGCCGACGGACCTTGAACACCTATGGTATTACAAATATACATATACTTAAGATATGTTATCAGGTTAACAATTAGCACTAGTCCTTCCACGTTTTGGTTATGTCCACTTTGTTGACAAACAGTTTATTTCTTACAACAAGCTGAAGCGTTCTTAATTCTACAAACACACAGCCTTTTCGAGAGCATTACTCCACGCCGGAGCATATTGTCGGGTTATTGTACAATTGTTGCTTAGTAGCGAGGGTAGTTTAGGCAGCACGACTGGAACACAATTTGATCTCAAATCATGGTACACAGCTTGAAACTAACACTTATGTTCATTCAATAAATCGCAAATATAGCAGTACTGCAGCTGTTTTAGCCAGAATGCTAATTTTATGAAATCGCTTTGTTATTAGCGGTCTTGTCCATTGTTAGCTGATTCAAATAGAGCTGGAGCAGAAGACAGATGGTATATATTGCAAATTTGACAAAGATTGAATATTATTTCAGTCATTACAGTTCAAACTGATGAATCGTTGAAAAATAACGAACGTACTGCAATCGTAATATTATGTATTAATCCCTGCTTGTTGCTGCGTATCGAAAGGCTTTTATGCCTTATAATAATCAGGATCGTGAAAATAGCGAAGATCTATGCGCAGCTATACAAAGACGGATAATGTTGCACACGATCGGGTGATTTAAAATGATCTGACTCCGAAAAGTTTTCGCAATCGTATAATGCGGATGAATCGTGGGGAAATTTCCGAGCCCCACCAGCTGTAGCGGTAGTATTGGGATGTGGTTGTGAACGGAAATCAAACGGCGGTAATGGACTAGTCGCTGCCTCGTAAATATCATCTCGGGCATTGACGCTATCGACAGACGACGACGCAGCCGTATTAAATGGCACACTTGATGCTGGATCTAATTGTCTGCCGAATATATATTTCGGCTCTTTGTATTTTGCTACTTTTGAGCTATAATTGTATGGCAAGCGTGCATTGGTTGAGGGTGGCGGTGGAGGTGGTTGATATTGATGAAAACAAGTCGAATGATGTCCCGTGTTGACGAGATGATGTTTCAATGGATCGTCTTCAGTTGTACGTCCACTGCTGCCACCACTATTGTTGTAACTTTTGCTGCCACCACTCAATCGTTCAGTTTCACCGTTGATTGCATCGCTTACTCGTCGATGTATGTGACCGGATACTGCTGCTGCAGTGTTCGAACTTGTAACGGTACTGGCTGCCTGAAGTGGCTCGTTAGCGAATCCGTTTGTTGGCGATGCTGTTGGCTTTTGTTGTTGATTCTTTTTAAGAAACCAAATGGCGTAGCCGATAAAAAGCAGCAAAAGAACAGCGATTGGCAGGCCGACGACGAAATGAAACGGCTGCTTTTGCTTTACTGGATACCGATGATATGCTGTAAACAAAAAGATATAACAACGTTAGTCTTCACCTGATGGAATGCTCGAAGATCCACTTGTACAGTTGTAAAAACTTGTGTGCACCAAAAAATGATTGTTACTATAGTTAGAATACAATCCACTTCCCAAAACCTGCTTTGTAAGTATAGCGCAAAACTTAACTTTTATCACCGAATTACTTGTCATACAGCAAAATCAAAATTAATCTAACTTCTACAAAATCCAAAGAAAGTCAGAAAACGTCTTATCTGGTAAAATTATCAGCGATGTAGCAGATTTCGTAGTACAATGCCTGAGGCGCGGTTAAATGTACATTAATAGTACTCAAACTCTAGCCTAGATAAAAAGTGTTTGTCAACATTTACTCGGCTTAAATATAAATCTTCACAAGAAAACCGACACCATTCAAACCTTCAAATCAGCTGCAGTCGAAAACATTACACACATTCTCACAAAATAAGAGCAGAATCTAATTTCTGTTACATTGAATTTCATTGCATGGCAAAAAGCAGTAACCGCTTACTTGGTACAACGCTCAAAAATGCTTCTTTATGAATCATATGACCAGTCGGCGTTGTCACAACACAAACGTACCATCCACGGTGGTTCATTGTAACGTCGGTTATGGTCAACCGATTTCGGTAGGTCCCGTTCGAGAACGGCTCAATAGGTTGACCGTTTCGATCGTCAAGCAACGAATAGTTACGACCGTAAGCGCTTATAACCGATGCGTTGTCGGACTCTTGGTAAGGATAGTCGATGCGACGAAGCCACTAAAATTAAAATTAGACTTTATAAAACTAAAATTAGAACTGCGTCAACTCAATTTTATAAACGTCTCTCATAGTGTAATCTTACAATTATCAACCTTGGCAATTTTCAGCAATTTAAGCTTATATCTTTCAATACACACAAATTGCTTTAATTTATCGTAATACAAAAAATATACTTAACCATTTTCTTAAATAACACATCGATTTAGTTAGTTTTAGTAGAATGTTACTTTGTTAGTTTCTTTTGAGAAATTTGGGCTACCGGAGTGAAAGCCATAGAAAATTTGTTTTAAGGATGCTTTGGCAGGCAAGCTTAACTTCAAGAAAAATATAAAAGATTTTGCTGTAAGCATTCTACTAGCCATCCACATCGCAGAAGTCTTTTTGAAAATGATATACAGGAAAATTCTAAAACGTCGATAAATTTGAAGCGTTTTCGTTGTTAGTAAATTTAAAATTGGTTTTAGAGTATTAGTGAAATTTCGAAAAACACAAAAATAAACAGTTGTAGGACCATCAAAGTCAGAAATCATTCAGCTTCTTCTCCACAAATGCTAAAACAATCTCAGGGCTTTTCATTATCAAATTTCTGTAATATTAATCTTATCTTAGAGCTCAAAAATCGTCTGATCTGTGGGAATGTAATAGCTTTTACACACCAGTAATCATGAGTTATACGAATCTAAGATATTTTATCCTAAACATAGGTGAAAGTCTGGAACGATGTGAAGGACATCGCGAAAAATAATAAACATTATGACCAAATGTATACTTGTGTCGCATACAGCTTCGTTTAAGCGAATGTATAACAATACACTGAATAACATGAACATGTAGTCACAATAAGCCTTTTAAAAATTTGATTTAGTAAAAAATTATTTATGATCATTTGTTAAATCATTCATCTGATGTCAACATTTGATTACTAAATGACTAACGACTGCGTAGCAAAGCGAAATGTTGCAATGTCTTAAAGCATTAAGTTTGCCTTTACGTCTCTATGTCTTAAAACGTTAAATACAGCTTGGAAAGCTCGATACGGCTGAGAAAACAAGGGAGACAAATACGGACAGAGAAGAGTAAGCTAATCAAATTGACTTGGAAATGACCGCTAGGGAGACAAGGGAGACAAATTCGAAACAAGGGAGGCAAATACGGACAGAGAAGAGTAAGCTAATCAAATTGACTTGGAAACGACCGCTAGGGAGACAAGAGAGACAAATTCGAAACAAGGGACACAAATACGGACAGAGAAGAGTAAGCTAATCAAATTGACTTAGAAACGACCGCTAGGGAGACAAGGGAGACAAATTCGAAACAAGGGAGGCAAATACGGACAGAGAAGAGTAAGCTAATCAAATTGACTTGGAAACGACCGCTAGGGAGACAAGGGAGACAAATTCGAAACAAGGGAGACAAATACGGACAGAGAAGAGTAAGCTAATCAAATTGACTTGGAAACGACCGCTAGGGAGACAAGGGAGACAAATTCGAAACAAGGGAGACAAATACGGACAGAGAAGAGTAAGCTAATCAAATTGACTTGGAAACGACCGCTACAAAATGTACATTTAAACGAATGAAGGTAACACTCAGAATAAAACAGTGAAATTCGTTCACGATGGGCGCGTACGTGGTATTTTGCAAAAATACCAATTACGAAGACTCAATCATACACATAGAATGGACACTGAACACCGCGCACGATTCAGCTGCGGTTAACAAAACCTATGTATTCGTTGTACAAACGAGCAGCAGGTCTGACTAAAACCTATGGCGTTAGACGTTCGAGTAATACTACTTACAACAAACTCTACAACAAGCCAACGTAGGATGGATATGTGAAATGCCAGGAAGACGCACATGTAGAAATAAATAGCAAGTACCAATAATGATGATATTATCGCACACCCGTTGTTAGACATTTATAACGAGTGACAGTAATATTTGGCAACTACTCTTGGGCCTTATGGTGCACTAAATTAGAGAAAATAAGCAATGTTTGTGCCAAATCCACAGCTTTATAGGAAAGAAGCATAATCCTTTATGTTGTTTTGCCGCAAAGATATGGTCACCTACTTGGCTATCTATGCAAGCTGAAGTTTACGACGTCGACGGTCCAAACGAAGTTCTGTCCGTTTCTGTGCACTATATCTTGTGGCGACTAGTAAAATAGTAAATTCTTACATAGCTAGGCATGAAGATTCTGTTTCTGGTTTTGATTGTATATTTCCCTTTCGTTACTCCTATTTTCAGTTAATCATTTAGGTCCAACAATTTTTACGTTAGTTGGAAATTCTCCGACCTGGCGCGTAGTGAGACATTGCAGGACACCCTTTTGCTAGACATTTATATCGATTGGGTTGTTGAAGAAGATATACATTAATCACTATTTTAGCACATTAATAACCGTTTTAGTCAAGAAAAACATAGCAATTAATATAAATCCATCATACATGCTGAAACCCCGAGAAGTCTCAGGGTGGTGTAGAGGCCCTAGAAAAGAGGCTGCCAGGGAGTTCTGAAAAAAATTGAAGACCTTCCCCCCGCCTCCCAACCCGTTTAAATGATAACAAGCTTGCGGGTTATCTATATAAGAAGGAGCGTCTGCAGCGAAACTGTAACATATTTAGTTCTTTGTAAACGCATCGAGTTGCGTATCATTTTTAATGTAAAATGCTCACTACTCTATCAAGATCCACGCGTTTTCTTTCGGTGCTAACAACCCTTCTTGTTGTGATGGTGGGTGACATGACGCTTTTATTAAGACCTTTTCTATTCATCACACAGTTTTTAATATGTGACCACAGCTATGACAATAAAGCTATTTGCTATAGTTGTGTTCCTGGCTTCATAATACTGCCCTGAAAAGCATTGCGTAATATCACAATAAGCGTCTCAGGCCGAAGCAGAAAATATTTATATGGTTCTATATGTAGTTGAAGAATAATAGGTGTTAAGGAATGGGGGTTAGGATCATATCATGAATTACTTGAAGAATCATTGCTTCACTTTAGAATTGATAATTCTTTTAATAAATTTAATTGCCATTAAAAACACAGTTTTACCAACCTGTATATGAGGCGGCAATTTGCTGTGAACGTTGCAATACAATATTGCGGTTTCGCCTTCTGACACAGTGTTGTTAACTGGGTGTGCTTTGTGAAACTCAGGTGGTGCAATATCGAGAGCTATAAAATAGACTTAACGAAAACTAATGATTAATTCATCATGCAAGCATACCAACTGTGTACATTGATAAATGACTTATTATTGAAGCGTTTTGGCGTTGACATCGCAAAAACATCGAAGGATGAAACAATTGTTTGTATGAAAATGCCAACAATATAATTATTTCATTTTATAGAATTTTAATAGTCGCACAGTAAAATGAAAGCTTATTTTTCTGCAATTAACGTTTTCATGCCCGAATTAATTTGTGGATCCCCCAATGTTTAACGAGGTCAAGCAGTAGAGGTGAGAACGGGCCTGGATTTTCAGGCCCGGCCCGGCCCGGCCCGTTGACAAGAAAGTTAGGCCCGGCCCGGCCCGTGTCGAAAAAATTTAGGCCCGGCCCGGCCCGTTAAACACTGAAGCAGGCCCGGCCCGGCCCGGCCCGTTAGCCAATAAGGTTGGCCCGGCCCGGCCCGTTTAGGCCCGTTTTCCATTTTTTTAATTTAATCAAAAACACATAGTTTTAATTTAAATAAACTGTTTATATGACACTTTCAATTTGCATTCGATGTTGAGGACTGAAATCAAATGACGGAGTGCATCAAAGGTGGGGTCCCTGAGGTTCTCCAAATTTATAAAATGGTACCCTCTACTCGTGACAGTTTCAACTACTCATAACCAATTAGAATTCGTATATTGGTGCTTTTGAAACCGATTCACTCTAAATTAGTCCAAAATCACCAGTATTTATTCACAGTAGCAAGCAATATAGCTATATACATATATATATATATTTCAACAAGAGGGGAAGTAGAAGTAGGAGTTGTTGCAGCGAAAACAAAATAATATAATAAATAATAACCGTAACAGATCATTACTTTTGAAAACTTACAGACATTGTCGCAAAAACTATTTTAACGAAGATTGCAATGCTTTACATGCAAAATATATAGTTTGTTACTTTCTCGGCATCTATGTCTATGCCCAGTTACAATTCGTGAAATAAAAAGATTACTAATAACTATAACTCAAAACATTTATTCGAACGCATTCATGCATATAAGCAACCTCAGGTTGAGGGAGGGTGTGATATACAAGGGCATATTACGTACGTATATATGTATGTAGCACTTCTTAAAATCTCACCTCTATCAAGCAGCATTCAGGAACAAACATAGCTATACGTACAAACGCGGCCATCTGGGGGCAGTTCCGGATGCAGGCTCAAATGTTGAGTCCGTGGATAACCGCGATGTGAAAAAGATTATGGAATGGGTTCCGACCTATTTCGCAATATATTCGCAATATTTAGCTTCAGCGGCGATATAGCCGTAATACAGTTTGTAAACACGTTTGGCTTTGAAACATCTCCATAGCGAATTTTTTATGCCAAAATATATAAAAATTTTATATGATTTACCATGATTTTTACCGGTAGATAGTACAAATACAAAACAATACATAAATACTAAGTGCCATTTTAACTCTATTGAAAGCATGTACTGGCGACTATGTGTATTTCTTCTCTTGCACTCTAGGAATCGTAAATTTGACATAACCGGGTGGATATAGCTGCATAGACCGATAGCGTTTTTGAACAAACAACGTTTTGTATGTAACTGTGCTCCAATGCTGTCTCAGTATGCGATTGTTATGTAATATTCATTTGCAGCAACACCGCTACAAGAACACTCGGCGGCACCAGGTTAAACCCAGTGCTTCAAACAATCTTTCAGGTCAAACCCTATGTAAAATTTGTTTGTCCTATGTATTAACCATGAAACAGCTTGACCGATCTTGCTACAATATTCACAGTGCAAGTGTCCATATTACAGGTACTGTCACAAGAACTTCTCCTCTAGTTGGAAACTAAAACCTTGTGTAATCTGATATCTGTGTAAATTATGCAATTCTTCTATATAAATTTTGAATAACTTGCATGAATTAAATTAGTTTTTTTATCATCGTACACGGCATCATCACCATGGCTTCAGGGTTTAGTTAAAATAAGTTCCAATAGCTATATAGAAAACAAAAGTAATATTGATAGCTCAATTATCACAGCCAAGCATCTATTTTCAAAAATTATAAATTATTTTGTCAATTTTAACTTATGCTGCACAAAAATTACAATAATTTTTGTTTAATTTTATCTTAAATTTATTAATTTGATTTGCCCACAACATCATTTATACAATATATTGCAAGAAATCGTTCCGAAAATGCGGGAAAGATTAACATGAGGTGCCAAAGTGTAATGCATAGCATGCTGCTCTCCATATACTAAACCGAAGCCTTAATATTAGTAGATAAAACATAGGTCCTTATACAAGACAAACTCTAAGCCTAAGTCGGGGGCTGCGGCACGCCGAATCCCGAGCTCTAAGCTGTTCTTTTTTCTAACGATATAACGTATTGCTTCTCAGGGTTACCTGAGCCGAAAATGCAATAACAAGTAAACAAACTTACACGACACCATTATCGAGAAATTAGCATTTATTGTGCCATATACGTTCGAAACGCGGCAGGTGTAACGTCCAGAATCTTTGGGTTTCAAATTTATAATACTCAGCGACCATGTCCCCGACGCATGTAATTTTTCAAATGGTTTGCCATCCTAAATTTAGAACACATATAATGTTAGACATGCTGGAGCACTAGTTTAGTTTTTATTGTCAAAACACCATGCTTTGAAATTGTTTTCTGTGTTTCCAGACTCTGTGTTATTGAGTTGGTTGCATGGCAATGATCAATCATTAATACCAAACTGTGGACAATGGCGGATAATATACAAATAATCACATAAAACATGTTGAACACCGTAACTTTTATTGTTTCAACTTATTTATATTTTGGTTGAATCACCGTTGAAAGTATTAGAAACCTGCGTTTCAAATTAGGAATAAATTTAACTCTGGTGGGATTCAGCTGGTTTGTGGTAATCGGTGTCTACTAGTAGTACTGACGCTACCTACACGAAATAAAATAGGATGTTCGTGCATGGGGAATTCATCTAAATTTAACTTAGAAAATTATAACTGCCTGCTATTCGCCCTGTAAACGACGCCCGCTACGTGCGTTATCTCAAAGACTAACCTACTATTGCCATGATAACATATCAAATGGCACATTCAAACTGAGATTTTACCGTTTGGTTATGCTAGGTAATACCTAACATTAATTCGGTAAAAAGTAGGCATGACCCGCATATTTCCTGAACTCAAAAATGGAAACAATCAAATGTTGTTCCAAGTTTTAGGCAAAGTTGAATCCCATTAGGGTTAGCCGAATCTACTAGCCGGAGCTCTTCGGCCTCCGTAGGAGCGTAGGGTTGATCGGCGGGAGTGCGGCGCGTTGGGCACCGCGACGAGCACTTATGCGTTCCTCCAAGAGGAGTCAGGTGATTTATCAGGGGGTGTAGCTGAGCCCGGAAAGGAGGACATTTCAGAGTCTCATTGAGGATAACCCTCTACCCCTATAAGCATGTGTGATGTGCTTATTAGGTGCATATCATTCCTCCGTTATATTCCTAATGTCGTCTAAACGACGGTATAAGTTGCTAAAAGCAATATTGTCGACTAATATTTCTGTATATTTCGTAGCCATAATTTATGGCTATTAAATGGCTGGCACTATGTGGGTCATATTTTTACCACGTATGTGCCAATTTTGTAACAACCGGATACTATCGAATGCATTCCAATATTTATATACTGCCACGAAATAAGCCGTGAAGCGGCACCTTCCCTACCAGAAAAGCGGAAATGTGCTATAGTTTTGTACCATTACAAACAATAATCTAACTTGCTTACAGTTCAGCTATTAACGATTCATATCAATTTAAGTTTATTAGTTTCTTTTTCGTCTGATGTTAGTATATAGTAATCATGGTTTGATCTGCCTAGCAAAAAGTAAAAGAAATGGCGATTAACGCAACAGTCTCAGCGCAGCATCTACTTCATCTAATATACGTCTATGCGATGTTTGGTTGAAACTAAATACATCAAGTGTCTCTAAACAATTCTATACTGTTATAGCCCAGTTATTTCAGTTTTAGCAACCTCAATCTTATTTGCACTATGAACTTTGTGTCAGCCTGCGAATATAAGACATATTAATGTATTATTATTCGCAAATGAATATACTGAATGAATGCATTTATGCATTAATGAATTAATGCATAAATATGCGATCAAATAAAACAGGATATAGAACATTAAACTCCGATGTCCGTCAACGAGGCATATCACCCGTTTAGCTATTATTCAAAATGAGAATCAAAGTTCCAGCAAAACTATATATAAAATTTGACAGACATTTTTATAAATATATAAATAAATTTCGGTCGTATTTCAGATCTTAACCACAGCATAAGCTGAAATATACCAAAATGGGACACGGAATCAGTTTTTATTTTTAATAAATATCTGCCGGCTCCCTTGACCTAATATATTAAGTCGATAAATTGTTTACAAAAAACCGGAACATAAGTTTGCACCAGCTCGCAGCAATGCAATGCAAAGTACATTAAATAAGATAACTAACATATAATTGTGTTCCCCAGTAATTTACGTCAAAGTGTATTTATGCAAAATTTCTAACTGTTAAACAGTCGTAGTAGGCAGCTGAGTTTTAGAGGACCTGAAATAAGGACAGACTAGAGCCCTATTAGAAACTTATACTGTTATGTCTGTTTCTGATGTTCCTTAAGAAAACATCGTTTGTTAATTCCTTAGGCACAATTTTTTTGTGTTAAGGTTTATGTAGCCATGAATTTTCGTATAAAATTCATACATGGTAAATCCAGCGCATATTTACCTGCATAGCTTTAGCATATATATATATATATATATATATATATATATATATATATATATATATATATATATATAGCTCACCTTAAACCAATGTATAGTTGGCCTTGGGATGCCTCCAGCAGCGCACCGTAAACGCACGGCAGTACCAATATCTTTGACGAGCGTATCTTGACCCAGTTGAGCAATTTCGTCCTGATTCCTCCAAAATGGTCTTCGTCCAACGTCAGAACTATCAATTTCTTCATCGCTGCTGTAGCTTACTATCTCGATGATACTGTTTTCGTGAGGTTGAAATGGGACAGCTTGCCGTTGGACAGGCGACGACTTTGCCATATCGACGCCTTCCACAAATTCAGGCTCTGGTGTTGTTGTTGACGATGCTATGACGACTGCATTCACTGTGCCATCTTTGCCTGCAATAATGAAGTATCATAGTCGATATTATAGGTGAATAAATTTATTTACACTGAAAATATATTTCTGTGAAATTTAAACGAAAATTCTTTGAATTTTGCACACCATATATTCTTTTAAAATTCAAAGAAACATTGCTTGAAATTCAAAGAATTATTTTTTCAAGAATTACATATCTTTGAAATTTCAAAGATATTTCTTTGAAATTTGAAGGAATATTTCTTTGAATTTTAAAAGAAGATCTGGTGGTGCAAAATTCAAAGAAATTTCTTTTAAATTTTCCAGAATGTATTTTGAGTGAAGTAAATAAATAAATAAATCAAAATTAGCTGTTGTCTCTAAAAGTAATTCATGTCTGTTAGTATTGGTCTAGTATTTGATTGTGTTTATTTCTTTTAAATTTTTTTAAAGCCCAATGCGACATACTATCGTACTTCTTGGACCCAAATATCTGTAGATCTAAAGTAAGACACCTCAATCCGCTAGCATATCCTGGATAATTTCATAATAGTAAAATAGATTAACAATTTTCAGTTATTTTAGGCTAGAGCATCACTTCCGTTTCTAAAGCACTAAAACCATTACGGATAGATCATTTGTGTCCCAATTTGTTGTCCGTAAACCATGGCCTAGAAATAGTTTATAAAAGGTCCAAAGTTACGCTGATTTGTACGAGTATATATAGCGTATTTTGACAGTAATCTCATAGCAAAGCTATAACAAAGACCACACTAGTCGTCGGTACTCCAATAATAAAGCTGTCGCTCGGCCACACAGCACTATCTATCCAATTCAAAACCTACGGGAAGCTCGGCTATTCATCATTTACAGATTGCCCGAGCTATAGTAAATCAATGGTGATTACGTAGCTGCTGCCTATTTCTCAGAACTGTGTTAGGAAAAGAACTCCAATTTCGCCATAAATTGATAAAAAAATGTAAACCTTAAGTGTACAATGATTGAAATACCAGGCTTGTCTAATGGTCATCTAAATTGAATGTTCCGTTTCAAGTATACCGTCATAGATTGAGTAAAAGTATTTTGGTTCAATTTTCAGCACTTCTGTAGAATACCTCACCGTCATTGGTTATAAACCGTGTCGAAGTGCATATTGCCAAGATGTTTGCGGTTCTATTGTTAATTAACAACAAATGACCTGTATCATAACACAACACGTTCAAATAAAAAACCAAAGCAGCAGTAGTTACATGACCAATACTTATTCGACCAATGATCATTAAAATTACTAAGCTACGCTAATTAGCTGTATTAATTGCTTTTGCATTATGATTTGGAGAATCATAATCGAATTTTGAAAATACTGCTTGTAGAGCGAATGCTTATGTTTCATCGTGCCTGGTTTCTTCCTAATATATTAGTTCGTAACGTGGAAAAATGTTGCACTGATAATGTCAGGAATGCAAGCCACATTTTCTGGCTATAAGTATGCACAAGTCATTGCACCGAATTTTTTAAACTCCGCAAAGTACCCGGTGTTTTCATATATTTCTCTATTCATTTACGTATAAAATGCAAATATTTTCTACATTTTATATGTCTAAATCATTGTATGAACAGATATTAATGAGCACATATATATTTAGTAGTGTTGCAAATCCTAATATATGTGCTATTTTGAAAAAAAGCGATACAACAGTTCGTGTCATAATTTATTAATATCAAGATGTTAATATTTTAGCTCCTAGATAGATGTATAATATAGTTCTTTGCCAAAACTAAATTTGATTTTACTACGTACAACTGCGTACATTTCCTAACCTGTTAATCTTAATTTGGCATGACTTTTGAATTTATTAATATCATTGTAAATCGTCAACCAAGAATAGTGTTTTTTTTGCAAAATATATTTTAAAATAGACTAACTATTTATAATTAATACGTATACAACACAAAATTACATATTTATAATGCAATGCAGAAATTCCAAAAAAAACACTGAAACTAAAAATTAAAAATTTACCACAATATTTGCATTTGATAACGAACCTAACCAATTCATATACGAACTTATACCATAAGAATAAGTACACATTGCGAATCGTTGCGTACAAATCTCTGCAATCACTGCGGGCTATGTTACGAAATGACTGGAACACACACAGCTGTGCGCCGAAGATTTGCAAGTACAAGAGGGGGGAGCCCAGTTGTTCATCATGATTTTCTACAATTTACCCTTGACATTTTTTGCAATTTTGTTCACAATCGCTGAGGTTGGCGAGGGTGACGGGGTAACAGCTCCTGGGATGGTAAATCTGTCTTAGGGGTTAATCTTAAAAAGATAACACCCAGCGCCCGCTATAGACACTTATAATACCACACATATATGTTGATCGATAACATTGGTAAACATATATTCATCGAATATAACCTTGGTCTGAATTAGCAACCCAAAGACCATATTTTAATATTTATCGATCTCAAATAACAAACGACGTACCCGGGCATAACTGCTTCACGCTATCATACCTTTCCTAACAACGGCCCTCGCGAACATGGTGTAAGATACTCAACTGGTTCCGGTGAAAACACGAAATTATTTGCTACCGCTGGGTTTACCCGTTAAGTAAATACAACAAATAAATTACTCAGGTTAATTTATTATTAACTTGCAAAATTATAACCGCTTATGCTATGTTGGACAACTACGAATTTTAGGTACTCTGTAGAAAATACAAAATATGAAAAAAAGCGGGTGTATATAAATTTTTTACTGCTGTATTTGTTATACTTGTTCGTATGGTGCAGTGGTTAGAGCGCAGGTATGATAATTATGATGGCTCATGTTCGAGCCCTCCTGTGGGCATTGTTTTCTTAGGAAAGAGTCTAAGAGCCCGTTTCTTCAGGCTCCCACAAAACAGGTGCGAGATTGCTCGAAAGTAAACAGATGCGTCAGTGTCAAAACTGGCATCCCTTCGCGGATTGTGCTACGGTAACTCTGGCTGCGACTGCCTCAAAACAGGACATCTTCCTCCGCACCATCATTACAACTTAATGACTTACCTTTAGCACTATCTTATTTATGATATCACGTAATTATTTCTGAGTAGGTAATGGTAAGTTTCAAAAAATCATTTATATATTATTTCCTTGACATATATTTTCCATTAAAAATAATACAGTAGCCTAAATTTCATTTAGCCTACTTTTATCAGATTTTACTTTTGCAACACTGTAAGGTGCGACATAACTTCATACTTATTATTTTTAAATATTTTAAGCAATACTACATATGCTATATAGATTGTTTGGCTAATACCATAGCAAATATTGTTCTATAATTTTAAAGAATTTTACTAGCTGTCATTAGTAGTTATATGTCTAAATTTTAAAACACGCTATTTTTGTTTAGCCTTTTGTGTCAGTTTTCTAAAAAACGCTGCGATACTGCTATTTACGGCTATAATTATTGATTGACCTTTTCGCTCAAAACGAGATTTGAGCGATTATCCTGTCAGACGCGACGTATTTTAGGTGTCAACTTCTTTGTATTTGTCACAATTAAACCTAGCAATAGAATGTCAAACGCCGTATTAAATAACATTTGTGTTAGACAAGGGGATAAAATGCAGTAAAATTCCCGCTATTTTCACAGGATATTGACCGCGTGGCAATACATCTCGCATTGTGTAAACAATTAGAGCTGTTAGCGATGTCTGGGACCCGCGGTAAAGATGGGTGTGTAAACGTTCCCTGTCGCCGACAAACAACTAAGTTAAAACCGACCGCGAAGGCGAAAGTTTGCGAACTGAAAACATACTCGAGTCTCAAAGACAAAGCCGCTGTTCACAGATATCTTATGGAGACTTAACACAACTGGACGCGTATATAATTTTCGCCTTGATAACGCTTTAACGAGAATTTGAATTATGATTAAGCAGTGTAAACACATTGCGGTAATGCGTAAAGATTGCAATTCTAAAAGTCTCCGGTGCCACTGGAAAATATGTCACTGCTAAAACTGTTTCTGGGTCAGAATTTATCTCAATCATTTAGATAATCTACATGCGCTGCAACAATGTTGTCAATATCAAGCGTTGCATTCAGTTAACATTTGCAAAGTGTTAGCTCGCAATGCAATGATTTTTAATTATTTACTGAAAAACTCAGCCATATCCCGGAAGTTTAATTAATGCTCCAACAAACAGTTCATGACTTTTTTCTGAAGAGTGTATCCCTTCTCAGATTAAGCACTATTAGCCTAACAAAATGTTCGTGGACCAAAGTGCCCTCCAATTAAATGCAGACAAGGGTATTTATGACCCACCCTCCTAAGAAATTCAGCGAAACAGCAGGAGCAGCAAAGCGATGTCCATTTAGGCTAACAGCGCTAACCTTTCGTGCTAACGTACCCCTGAAGAGTTTCGTAATTTCCAGAAATCATGGCCTCTCATTACTGCGAATGACGTACGAAGCATAAAGAAACAACCGCACAAGCAGTGAAAAAATGAAAAATGTACTATACAATGAAATGAATGCTTTCTTATATGAGACAATTATCAGTTA
>JASANE010000709.1:0-10387 GCA_030248225.1 Trileptium ribeirensis
GGCCGGAACGGGCCTGTTACATCATTACTATCTCATGAAACGGTTTATACGGTTTTACCTAACTACTGCAACTATATATGCGTATGTGAAGCAAATATATGCACTATAAATTTTTAACCCCTGAAGTTTATCATTGTATCAAGTTATAGCCAATAACACCACTACGACTTTGCATTGAATAAAATGTTTTGTTCAGTCGTTACTTGTAGAATAATACATCCAAATAATTTTACCGGTATGCAGGGGCGTCGCCAAGGGGGGGGGCCACGGGGGGCCGTGCCCCCCCCCCGTTCGAATTTACAGTGCCCCTCCAGAAAGCCTTGGTGTCCCCCAGTTCGGATTTTGTGCCCCTCCAGAAAACCTTGATACCCCAGTTCGGATTTTCTGGCTACGCCCCTGCCCGTATGTGGCGGGGGTGATATCATTTGTAAATGTTTATGTATATATAGGAGCTTCGGGGGACGCTTTCTTTATTTTCTCCTAACTGTTGGCAATGCCTTTCAAGTTTTAACGATTTCCTCCCAGTTTTGCCTAAATTTTCCAAAACGGATCGCAGTTTGATGCCTAGTTCATGTACGCAAATAGATAAAATTTTTCTTTTTCAATTAAATGGTATAATACTGTTTTGGGCTGCTTTACATTGTAAGTCTGCTTGCAATTACATTTGTCTTAAACCATTCTGCAAATTTTCACTTGATCATATGAGAGTCGATGATGGCCGGTTCTTCACAAAGAATTAAACTGTTCAGTTTTTGTATATTATCGACTACGGTATGTCGCGGTGGTTTTCGTTTCGCCTTGCCTTTGCCAGGTTTTCGACCCGCGAACCGAGTGGAAAACTTGACTCATCCCACCTATGTTCTTGGATCGCCACATCCAGACCGCTCCAGGTTTTCGAACCACAGACTTATACCCCGCCCAGGTTTTTGATCCTCTAATTTTTGACCCTCGTCAGGTTTTCGATAAACTTTGTCAAACTACCCGTCCCCGGTTTTCCGCCCAGTAAATTCAGACCCCGCCAGGTTGTTGAACCAGTTTTTCAAACCACTCATCCAATGTTTTCGAAACCTGGGATTTCGTTGGGGTTTAAAACGCTGGTTCACATACCTGAGGGGGTCTAAATTTAGTAGATTGAAACCTTGGGAACGGTGTCAAAAAGCGGTTCCAAAATCTGGTGGGGTCTGAATCTAGTGGGTCGAAAACGGGTTAAAAAAGTGGTTCCAAAACTTGGGCGGTTTCTGAACCTATTTATGGCTCAAACATCTTGACGGGATATCTTGACGGGTGTCATAAACCAGGGTCTGCTTATCGTGGCGTAAGAAAATGAGTAGGACGGGTCATGTTCTCGACTTATTTTGTGGTTCGAAAACCTGGAAAGGGTAAGGACGAAAACAACGGCGACGTGGACGGTCGATGATTTTAAGAGCTGAAGAGTATCAAACTCTTCAGTAGACTCCATCGTGGACTCGTGATCATACCTAGTGTTAGCAATGTTAATATTTCACATTTGCCAATTATATCGTAAAATATAAACGTGGAAGGTATTATGCGAGTGAATACACTTTTAAGCATTCCCATTTCACAACTTAATCTTCTGATTATAAACCATACATACGTACATTGAGGTTCGAAGTCCAGGGGGTAGCTGGATGCTGGAGTAATCCACCGGCTTTCTAGAAGGGCAGCCTATCGTAAGGGCAAGGAGGGCGTCTGGGTGCGGTGGGAGAGGTGGCGGGGGCTGTGTGTTCGGCGCCATCAGAAGCAGTTGAACTACCAGTCCGGTGAATAGCCTAGGCCTCGGGAGGGGGGGGGGGTGGTCGGAGCCCGAGGTGTGTATCAGGCTGCTCCTTGGGATGGATTTTCAATCGCCATCCTCACCCCATCCCCACCAAAATCCCAGATCTGTCCCCATGAACTCCCCACAGCGAGTTTTGAAGCTACCTTCACCAATCATCCATCAGACTACTAAATCCGGAAACTTTGATATTTGATTTTTATTAAAGTAAGACTGTGCTAATCAGAGATGACACCGGGTGACCCGGTAAGGCATGTGACCCGGTGACCCGATGACCCGGTTAGCGTCAGACCCTACGATCCGAACAGAGCTAGCACGATCAGGTATACATCAACTTACAAACGCACAACTGTGAGAATATCCTCTTTGTGGAATGTCTTCTTTTCATATATTAATATATCAGTTGTTATATTAGTTTTGCACTTCGATAGATTTGAATTTTGCGCTTTGTTGTGGACACTCAGCCAGAGGCTGTCGTTGCCCAGGCTGCACGACGAGGACGTGGTCCACAAAGCAGCCCACCTCCCTTTCCCAATCCACCACCCGACCAGGATTACTTGGCGTTTTATTCAACAAGCTTGTCCTTTATTGCTTTGTATACTAGCAGCTGTGATTCAACGGAGCTGGGAGAAAGCCTAGCTCTGTCCTTCCTTGCAATCTTGCCCGCTGCAGAGAAGCTTCGTTCGGATTCCGAACTAGATGCTTGAATAACTAATATGCGTTGAGCTGCGAAGGCCATATAAGGGAAGCGGTAACAATTCTTTCCCCACCAACGCAGTGGATCAAAGTTATGCTGGAAAGACATCTAGTCGCATAGCATTCGATGATGATGGTTTATCTACTTATAAAACATTGGATGTGCCTTCTACACCGCCGCCAAAAGCAGCTGCCATTGCAAAGTCATCTGGAACCTGCAACGTAGCCTTTATATTTGCTACGGCTTGTTCGTAAAATATTTGCCGATCTGCCGGATTGTCACAGAATAAGAAATCACGGAGTGTCGGGAAGTGTAGGGAGTGTGTGAACTGAATCTCTAGGGAGGCAATTAACCAATGGTCTTCCCGTAAATACGCCCTTGTGTTACTGTCTACCATATTGCATATTGCAGCACTAAAATAAAAGCAAACGGTAACAGGACACTGCACAATCAGTAATAAAGCAGCAACAGCAAGCAGCGTTCGCATCGACATTTGGTATGCTGTTTGTATGTTTACTTGCGCAATCTCGGCTACCGGGTCAGGGGTGTGACCCGGTGACCCGGTCAGAAAAGTGACCCGAACTGACCCGGTGACCCGGTTACATCTCTGGTGCTAATGGTCCATGGTGGGCAAGCCGGATCATGTAAACAGATTTCCAGAAGGTGATCATGTAAAGAATTCTGGCAACTATCACCAAATGTGCGAACATTGTTTCTTCAATTCCAGCGCGAAGCTCAATCAGCTTACAAACTAAATGAGGCGTTTTCATCCTAAATGATGGCGATATCAGCAATTTCGTGTTCCCTGACACAACAATTCAATTTTTCAACGGTGTCAAGTTAAACTGACATTTATTTCCCAACGACCGCTACCATTTGTCGCATGACGGAGCTCATATCGTTGTTGAAGCTATCAACGAAATGTCTCCATTGGTGGTCTCTGTAGCAAAGCTGCTACCGTTGACGCCGACATGGAAGCAGAAGGTTAGAGCTGATGTGTAACTGTAGCCAGAGATATATTACGGTATCTGGCAAGCTAAATGTGATATCTGGCAAGCAGCTTAGCTGGAGTGCCCCAATACCCAGTCCTGCTCAAGCTAGCTTAGAGCGGAGGGTTTGGGTTACTTGGGCCCACAACATCCCCATGAGCAGCCTGGCATGTATGCTATAAACGTACAATAGCACTACTATATTAATATATAATGCTGGTCTACATTGTTAAATGGGCCGTTAAATGTATTTGCCTATTATCTATGCTGCAGATCAGACATACTTATAATTTCCATCATTCATGCGTGGCTTTACCGTAATTATTTTCTTCAAACCATAAAGTGAACACGTAGTGGATGCTGGGATTGGCGACGTTGGGATCTTTGTTGCCGAGCAATGGAGCTAGCTCTTCGCATCATCTCAGTATGGCTATGACTGCCAGATCCACTACGAAGTTGTTCTACATAGTCACTATCAGTAGTACTAATTTTGTACAATTCAACAAACACTACGCCTGCTTTTTCGCATAAAATAAGCAGAACAACTGCAAGCGACAAAATGTAGGCTATCAAAAGGGCACCGGTACCAAATAGGACAGCTAATTCCACCCGTATTGCCAACCGATGTGTGTCACAATAAGAACAGTCATCCGGAACAGTCAGCTGCTGCTTTGAAGAACGATTATTGGCTGCGAAGCATTCATCGTGACATTTATCGCGCTCCGTTTTACCCGAAGCTATTAGTGCTGAATCGGTTTCGAGTTCCAGCCAGTTGCAATAGAATAGACCGCCAAAACCGCCGGCCGATATTGCAGCTAACGCAAAATAGAGATAGAAACAACGCTTTGATGGCTTTTCACGATTAGTATAAAATCCGATTAGTGCAGTGAAAATTGCTAAAATACAGGCATAAATTCCATTTGAATAAATTGCACGCGGCGTTGGCGTTTGAAGCTTAGCAATTCCGCAAACCAACAGGGCAATTGCGAGAAGAAGCTGAGCGAATAGGGTTAAAATTAGTACTGTTTGTAGTCGACTTGGAACAAGAACTGAAAATCGACGCGGTGTTTGTGATTTTCCCATACAAATACTCATAATCGTTTCAAATGATCTACGATATGGTGAAATTGTAAGTCTTAAATAATTATAATTATTACTATTACTGACATTATTATAGTATAATGGTAGTTGCTGGTGCTGCTGCTGCTGTTGTTGTTGTATTTGAGTGACAAGTGGATAGTTAAGAAATGAAGATCGACGGCTTGCTGCAACAATATTACTATTATAATCGTCAATTGATGATGTCATAAGCGATTTATGAAGCTGTTTGATTTCATTGCTGCTTCTTGCCAGGCAATAAAACATTGCTCATTGGCAAAATAGTTATAGAAATGAGCCAGGGCGGTCAGCGAAGGAAGATGATTTATACAGGCAACGGCTGAAGTTGATCCAGACTGGATGTTATTCTTACTTATTATTTTGTTATATAATAATATTCGTGAATTTATTTTAATATCCGGCAATACACTGGGTAAAAATATTAGGAAATACGCATATTATCTATGAAAACTACCGCAACGTAATATTCATGTCCATATATGAATATACCATACATATCCATAGTGAATGGTGAAAGTCTGGGACTATTCCGGTGAGCCTTGGACCCCCTCCCTCGACTTAGCCTGATTATACATGAGGCCCTGCACACATCTGGGCCGAAGACGCGTAGAAAATTTTGACAAACGTCTGAGGAAAATGTGCAGAAATTGGGCGAAATTGGCAAAAATTGGAGTGAAATTGGCAAAAATCAGAGGTAAATTGAGAAAAGAGCGAGTGAAAATTCTGACCAATGTTGAGTCCCAAAAATTATAATAATATATCCCCTGATGACCCCCCCCCGCCGGCCGGCTGATCCTTCTCCCTACGGACGACCTCTCCTGTAGTACCCGCTGGGACTTCGGAGCTCGCCCATTTATGATATACTCTGCATATTATAATATGCATATATGTATAATACATATACAGTATATGAGCTATTTAACACGTTCACGACAATGTAACCCACCGGTGGGTTACGTAATGTTTTCCCAATAGTCAATCTCTGAAATGTGAAATTTGCTTCACAGTCAATTGATGCAACTCGAAAACTACTATAACGCAAACAAAAATTTTTTGAGTATATACCATTGTTGCTTAAACAGAACTGAATCGGTACATCAGCATTATGTAGCCCACCGGTGGGTTACAGCTAAGCGAATATTACTGCATTTAAAAACTTTTCTAAAATGTAATTGTAACCCACCACGTAACCCACACATGTAACCCACCGGTGGGTTACGCACATATATATTTATCATCCTTAATTTTAGAGTTTTAAAATATGGAATCTTCTGAAAGCGATAGCGATAATATGAGTAATAGTAATATTATTACGACGTCAAAGTTTAAATCTGTTGCAAATTTGGATGCTAGCGACTCGGAAATTGATGATTCAAATGATCCTACGTTCTTACCGATAGCGGAATCGGACAGTGACGCGGAATATAGCTCTCTAGATTCAGGCGACGGCTATTCCGAGGTGAATATAACTATTACGTAGCAATTATATTTTTCGAGCCAAAGTTGGTTAGTGGATATATTAGTAAACTTGCGCTTAGTGGATATATTAGTATACGAACGCATGGGAATGTAGAAGTCGCTAGAACGCAAATGGTGGGAGTAATTCGCGAAAATGGCTGTAATTAATCTACGTATTGGATCAGGCTAATTGTGCAACTGCAAAAATGCGTCTATTCCACCGGTGGGTTACATAGTTCGCCCACATATCACCAAAATTCAAAGCTACGCAGGGGACAACCGAAACACACCGGTGGGTTACGAAGCTATAGCAACTGACATACAACAAAGTAGTATCTGCTATATACAGCAGCCGATGTTTGTTTAAATACTTAGAGTAAACAAAGCTCTCAAAAAATAGCGAAAATCACCCACCGGTGGGTTACGTTGACTACGAAGAAACTACAGCGTAACCCACGGGTGGGTTACGTTGTCCGCTTTGGGATATCGGAGATTACAGGGGTTGTCGTGAACGTGTTAAGGAACAGATCCTATTAAGGAAAGTAATAACTTTGTATGCATGTATCGCCATAATTGCCAGACGCTGTTGCGCAAAAGTTGCTACATATCTTGCCGGTGTAAACAATTGTTTATTCATCGTTTTTAGATTTGAGGTTACTTTTATTTTGTGCGCATATTTCCCGTAACTGCGCCAGTATTACAATATGCGTAGAATTTACATCTTATTTTTGGAAAACTTCGAGGAACTGTACATCTGCCTCGATGCATGTGTTTTATCACATTTTTACACCAAATTAAAGCCCAGGCAATGCTCCAAGTTGTACCGTTGTGGTTTTATATATATTTTGTGCAAATCAGCCGCGACGCACTCAGACGTAAGAAAACACGAAATTTTATTTGTTTTGTCTATTTCGGAACACGGGATGTCAATTAAAGGAACAAATACCGTTTTTAAGGAACACTATAGAAGTAAAAAAATAACATTTTAGAGCAGTCTGCGAAACATTATCTGCATTAGAATGGAGAATAAGCAATTATACTGTCCATCTTTTTATGTGGGTCACCGAATAGGAAATGACGAAAACCGGTAACATTATAAAAACAAGACTCGTGTAGGTTCTAGGCCCATATTCTTCCGCTGTCCTCGTTTTCCCGACTAAAATGGTAATGTTTTGTATGTTCCACAGTATAAATTGACACACATTTTATTTATCTTTTGACTGTTTTTTTTATTTTCGCGGCACGAAAAGTGTTAGAGGAAATAGGAAAGCGAGAAAACAATCTTAGCAATAATTTCAGATCACCCTTCCGCATTTTCCCAATTTTTTATATTCTCGTTTTTGCAATTTTCCTTCTTGAAATTTTCCCAATTTTGAAACAACTCACCCAATGTTTCCGTGCAATATGTTGTAGCCAAATAAAAAATCTCTTCACTCATCCACGTGGGCAGACGTACAGCTGCACTATTTTTAGAGGCTGAACAAATCGAGCGCAAATAACTGTTACAATTGGGTCTTTTTCATATGTTAAGCAACTGATATATCAAATTTTGATGAGTTCGTTACGTCCCGAAATCTTACACTCGCAGGTAGCGAGTAATCCGCTGGTTGTAAATGGATGTGGAAAAGGTTATGTTCCTTTCCTATGATCGGCTGAAGAAATTGTTACAAAAATAGAGCAGCATTCACACGTTCAAATTTACTAAAAATGCAATACGTTTTCAAATTTTGATCGAAGTTTGCCTAAATTTGAGCCAAAGTTGGAACGCGTGAACACACCTTAATAAAGCTATTTACAGTACAACGGTTTTGAAATGTGTAATAAGTGATGAACTTTCAAACCCACAATGATATACAGGTTATAAATTTGCTGTCTTTGAACTTCTGACAAAATTTTTGAACCTGCAGCTACCAGCCTATTGAATGTGGATAACTTCTAATTTTAAAGAATGCACGGGGACGCAATATTCTTGTGCACGCAAGCACTTCTGTGGGAAGCAACTACATAATGTTTTTTATTATAATCACATTTACTGAGGTGATCAGTCTGCGTTGATAATAGCACTAGCGGATTAAAATAAAACTCTTATTATACTGTCCAGCTGGTGGAGGTAAAAGTTTGGGCTCGGGTCTAGAGCCAACCCGAAACCGCTTCGCTATCTGAAGAGCAGAGCCAGAAACTTGGGTCAAACCTGGGCCTGAGCCAATCTGTCAGTGAAAGCCGAATATATACTGTGTCTGGAAAGGGGTACCCCAACTGAGGGATTTCCAGATGGACCGGGGGCACCTTGAATGCGAGAAACAAGGTTTCCCAATTCAAGATAGGATGACCCCCATCGTAACCATTAGACGGAAAATATCAGAAATGCCATAAAAATAATGGAATCTCAAGAGCAGTGGCGAGCACGGCTCATGAAGAGTCGAGCCAATCCTGTTAGCATCCAGAACCGAGCCGGACATGGTTTGGAAAGACAGCCATGCGAGACCTTAAAATCTTTCTCTGCTCTATCAACTATTTACGGTGAATCCAATTTGTCTGATGAACTGGATACAAAAACAATTTGTTTCCCACAGAAGTGGAATCAAATTCACTCCTGGCACAATTTGTAGCAACCACTCAAAATGGAAAGCCTAAACTGTCTTGCGAGCTCAGAGACAGTGTGAAATAAGTTATACCGTCATGAATTCTGCCGCAGCGCAGAGTAAACAAATGTTTGTTTTTTGCAAAAGATACCCACTACGAAGAATTTTTAGATATAACGCAGCAAATTAATCGAACCTTCCAATATATTTCGAACAACGCCTAATAAAATGAACAATTTAGTCATGCCCACAACAACACTCACTGGCTCCATAAAAGAAACCAAGAAGCGAACCCTAAAGGGAATCAGTGATTATTTGACAGCGGGCGCTAAAAGAGCAACCAATTTTTTTGGGCATTGTTCATTAAAAGCAACCCAATAGTAACTTCAATTAGCCGCATCTGTAAGAGCATGCTGGATTGTGCAGTATACGAGTACATGCGCACAACTCTGAGTCCGTCCTGAAGAGGGACCAGGTTCCCTTTTGCTAAGTCAGTTGTTTATCGCTATTATGTTACCAGTTATATAAGTAGAGGCAGAAGCGGCGTGATTATAAGCTAAATATCATTGATCTGTAATATTCCCGTGACCATAGTATGAAAATTTGTTAATAATCTAGCATCTGTTTCCTAAAACCGAACATGTTCCTTAAAAGTGGACGTGTTCCTTAAATGCATGTAATCTGTTCTTTAAATGACAAAATAGAGGTATTAGGGAACAAAATACTCAATGATTAATAACTGAATAAATATCAGTCGAAAGTCACTAAAATTTTCCTCAATCATTTATTATACTATCTATTATATATGTCCGTAGTGGTTTATAGTATCTATTGTTCAGTGTGCGTTGAATAAACTTGTACAAATGGCGTTATGATCCTTAAATGACAACTTTGCAACCTAGCAGTTCCTTAAATGACTGCTTTACTATACATGGTACGTGTCGACAGTAGGAATAGTGAGGTTAGATCTTACGGGTCGGACTGCCAGCCACATTTGCGATCCCCTGAAGGCTCCGCTTACCCCAGCCTCCCACTAGCATGCGCGGCGAAGTTGCGCGGAAAATCATAATTGTTCATAGGAGTGTAGGGCGATCTATCCTGAGATTCGGACTCCTCTTACCCCATATTTCACCTACCCCTGTGTATCCTGGGAAACCGCCATAACGCTCAGTTCCTGCGAGGAAATTTTAGTAATTGTGAGCATAATTACAAAAACTTTTAGAAAAATAGAGATTTTGCTTTTAGGTTACTCTGCCCATACAACGTAGGAAACATGTACACCTGTAACCAACGGACCCTGGACACCGTGGATATGTGAGTAGTGTGGTGGTTCAGCTGAGATATCGTCTGACTTTCGATGTTAGCTGCCTTTTCCTAGCCATATTTCTTAAAACAGAATAAAGGCTGGACACACGTTAAGGCGTGTTCACACGCTCAGACTTTTTGCTCAAATTTTGAGCTCAAACTTTGATCAAAATTTGAGCTAAAACTTTGAAGAAAATTTGAGCTCAAACGTTGAACAAAATTTGAGCTCAAACTTTGATCAAAATTTGAGCTGAAACTTTGATCAAAATTTTAGCTCAAACTTAGATCAAAATTTGAGCTCAAGCTTTGATCAAAATTTCAGCTCAAGCTTTGATCAAAATTTGAGGTCAAACATTGATCAAAATTTCAGCTCAAGCTTTGATCAAAATCCGGACTCAGTTGAGTAACAATTTTGACGTGTAAAATCACCCTACGAGCAATA
>JASANE010000710.1:0-16032 GCA_030248225.1 Trileptium ribeirensis
AGAATTTACAACATGATTATATCATATTACTTTTCTAGACAATATTTGTGACTATGTAACATTCATGACTATGTTTCGGAATATTATATACTATCCTGCGCTTGTGTCAGGCTTTTGCCAAAAAGGCTCGTAACAAGTGTTTTTATTATTATTATTATCATTTTCAACATTTTCCAAGGTCCATGTCTTAATGTGGATAGCGACGCCTTCTCAGAAAAATCCGCAGTAAGGTTTTATCTTGGCACCCGTTTTGTTCGTATACACTGTCGTCTGGGTGATGTCCCACGCGCGCTCAGACCAGACAGACAGTGTCGTGTACTCGTCCACTGAAAGGCCATTACGGATATCTATTGTGCAGACGACGTTACCCTTTTGTCTGATACCACTGATAACCTTCAGCTCATGTTAGACCGGCTTAGTACAATCGCAACGAACATCGGCCTATCTGTCAAATCAAGCAAGACGAGGGTTATGGCTTGGTACAGCAACACCGCGCCATTAATTTCCTGCAATGGCAAACGCTTGCTGGTGGTCAACAGTTTCTGCTACCTAGTCAGTCTTGTTACCGCCAGCGACCAATCCGGCGTTGAAATACAAAGTCGTATCGCTAAAGAATGGGCTGTGTTCTGTGGGTTGAGAAATCAATGGTCGAATAGAGGTGTCAGCATCGCGACGAAGATCCAAGTATACGACAGCGCGATCAGCCCAGTCCTGATCAGTCAAATCGACGGACTTAGAGGTACTTACCCTTTTCGAAATCTTTTGCAGCCGTGGAATATTTGGCGTACCAAGGTTCGCACGCATCTCCAACGCTGATCAGAGAACAACCGCTGGGCACATGGAGCCTTTGGCATTTCTTCTGTGAAAGCCGCGTCCTCAGTGGCTGGGCCACATACTACGCATGCTTAGTGAGTGCCTACCAAGGTGGATCCTTTTGGCTCATTTACCTGGCGAGTGGAAGCGGGCAGCAGGAAGGTCTCTTGTGTTGTGGAAAAGGACAATGCTGCGAGATCCATATCCGGTTTGCGTCGACATACCACTGAAACGATGGCGGTCGAATCCGTTTAGTGAGCTGATAAGAAAGGATAAACATTGGACGTTGCGCCCGAGATTTATCTCGAGCGACAGGCTGACCGTAGAATCTCGGGGGGTCAGGTAGAGTCAATGACCCTATCATATGTGTTATGCCAACACCGATGCATTTTTCATGAACTTTTTTAGAATTCTTTGAAAACTTGTATTTAATTTGTATTAAGAATTACTTTTTAAAAAGTATAGTTTGTTCATTTTTGGAAGGCGCATTATCGACTTTTCCTTTATATTTTTTATATATATTTTTGTACTGGTTTTTGCGGATAATACCAAGAAAATGCAATATTTATTTGCTAAATAAATTTCCGAGTTGTTACTTTGCAATGCAGCTGGCTTATTCCTACATGGAAACTATCTATATGGCTGTTATAGCTTTTCCGATTGTAGTATTATTTTTGGTCGTCAAAAATTAAGGTTTATCGTTTTAAGCTTTTAGCTAGATAGTAGTCTAATACAAACATTTCGGCGAAGAAAATACCTGATTTGGGTAGCGAGCGAGTTCAACAGATACATAGAACCGTTGTCTATCGTCCTTTAAAGTCTTGTAATAAGATATGGTAACATAACATTAGACGAGTAGCGCCACGCGAAGACGAATAAGTCTGTTGCTGTTTACCAGTTGTGTCAATTACATTTGAAATATTCCATCAAAAGCTGGCCGCGGTGTTATACATTGCTTGTTGTTAGGGAAAATTGATGTTTGGGGTAAACTTAATAGCACGATGTTTTCGGAATATACATTCACATAGTGTTTTCGGAATATATTTTCGAAACGTATTTTGCTGAAAGCATAGGGAATTCTTGGAAAAGAAGTGTACATGATGTTTCAGTGAAACCTGATTTTCCGATTAAACGATTGCAAATGGGACTGTTAGGGAAATGATAATAATGCCCGTACGTTGTATTAGCTCTCATACTGTGAAGATATAGTTGGTTCGCTTTGATCGAAACATTTTAGCTCATAAAAGCGTGAAATTTCGATTTTCATGTCTTCAGAACGTTGGCTAATAGCCCTCAAGTGGGAGCCTAATAAGACTCTGTGGCTACAAAATATTAACGTGAGCCGATCAAAGTTACACACTTTGGAGTAACAATATTCAAAAATCGCAAACTTTGCCCCTCCTCCCCTAAAAATTGGATTTTTCAAATTTTGCGAAAAATAGCCTAAACCGAATTGACCAAATTTCACAGATAAGCGGGCCATACATAATTTTCTATACCTTGAAACATATATGTTTTAGGATGTCGGATGAACAAAGTTTTTGCTATGAAACCGAACCGGCGACCTGTTTTTCGGTTTATATATGGTGGTACCATACATCTCTGGCACGGCACACACATACTATGTTTTATGCATTTTTCCACTACTCTTCCAAAATGGCCACGGTGGTTTTTTAAAGAAATTGCTTTTGAGGTGGGACCACTGACCCTGTCACCCAGAAACTGAAAATTTGAAAAAATTGTCATATGTATTACAAATTTAAGTGATCACCATCAGGATTGACTATGGATAAATATGTTTATTTCCAGGTTCGGCTATGTATTGTTGACATTAAAAATTTTCCGGGGAGGATATGTCAGCGTTTTCTATGAGGAGCCCCTTTTACATATTTTCCTGAGGCAAAGCTAATAAGTATGACTGAGTGTACAATAGATGTCCATTAGAATAAAATCTCAATGCATCGTAAGGAAATCATTCGGTGCTGAGCGATCGTAGTAAAACAAATTTTTATGTTTTCCGGGGCTGGACCCCTTGCAGAGATAGAACCGGGTCACCATTTTATGACCAAGTGACCCACCGACCCGGGTGTGGTAGTGACCCGGTGACCCCGTCATGGTACTGACCCGGTGACCCAGTTACTGTAGTAACCTAATGACAAGGCTATTTTCCAAAGCATTTGATCTTTGGTCTGCAAATTCGTAGAACGGTCCTGCAAAACAGTTGAATATATCTGTTTGGCATAAAACAATTACAATTTCGTTTTCGCTTGCGGTTTAGCCAGTCCTGGACTAAAGTAGGTTTTCATGTGAAATGTCTGCCATTTTCTGTCTTTTGACGTCGACTGTACGCTAATTGCAAGCAATTTGAAAGTATTAGCATATGAAACGAATGTAAAAAAGTAGAACTGTGAAAGAGTCTGATTTTCATGCTCTGGCTCGCCTCTGCTCTGCCTGATTTATGTCCGGTTCGTCTCGGATCTTACAGACATATATTAGGCTCTGCCTTAACTCGACTTTTCATAAACTATGTCCCACTCGACTCGGTTCTTAACCCTGCGGGACGGTGCCGGAGAAAAATTTACTAAACTTTAATTTCGCCACTTTTTGTATAGATATATGTAGGTCAGACGTGTCTCTGAGTTTTCGGAGTTATTGAATCAGCGGCGCAGCCAAGCGGAATACGGTAGCTACCACGCGTGCCCCCCGCTCCGTGACGGATGACAGAAAAGCTAAGTGCATATTTATGTGAACCAGTTTTAGCTATGATGTGCCCACTAGCAAATCCAATGCCCGTCCATCCAGCACTTTCGGCTAGGCACCTGTACTGAATACGATAAAATCAATTGTATTTGCGTGATTTGCATCAAGTTACCACAGTTGCGCCCTATAACGTAAAAATCACTTAACTCATAATTTTTTGAAACATTATTTATAAGTTTCAAAAGTTTTCGTCTTTTTAGGCATTATAAAACAATTAAATGATCCTGCGGGTTTTGTACTTAATTAAAGCAGCCGTAAAGTTGCCAACAGAATTGCTGGACTATGTCGTTGGGACCTAAAAATTTCATCAGGTTGCATCACTAAGTCAGAATGATAATGACAATCATTGATTGTGTGTGAGACTTTCTCTAAGAGAAGTAAACGTAGTGGTGCTGCACAGGATGGATTGATACGATTGGTTATTATGGCATAAAAAAACTGTTTACTGAGCATGAATTTGCTAAGAGTTTCGTTTGTATTGTATATATCGAGAACTGTGCGGGGCAAATTAAACCAGCTAAATCGTACTTATATACTGATTCGCTAAAAATAAAAAAAATCACGACAGGTTACTAGTGTACCTAAATATAGATTTAGATTACGTAAATCTAAACATATTTATATATATATATATATCGATAGCACAAGAATTCAATACGTAGGTAAGTCAAAACCATTATATATTTTAGTAACTATTACTGTTTTATATATACACTGTAAAATATATCTGCTCGGCGCTAGTTATATATGTCTTTATTTTGTATTGCTCACGCTCACACGGGTCAAAACTTCGACGACATATAAACACAAGAAGCGAAAAGAAAGTGCTGGATAAATGCCAGGTGGACCTTCCACACTGGTAAGCTAAATGAAAACAAGAGAGTGGAGTTTCTTCTGAGGGCACTACGGGAGAAACCGTGAAAATTTCTTTCTTGTTTGTTTTTCAGTGGCACTCATAACTCATCGTCGGGCGGATGAATTTCGATAAATTTGAAAACTGATGACGATGTGCCGTTTGGTTGAACGCAGAGCCCTTACCCCAACTTCCTGGTCAAAATGGCTAAAACGTGTTTTTAAGGATTCTTTTGTTAAATCAGGCCACATGTGTACCAGTGTTTCGCAGGCCATATCTCGCGACATAGGCTTCGACACGATATCACCATGAAAAATGAGCTCATCGAGATCTATAACTTTGCCGAATAACACTTTTTGTTGTACCACTCCCTGGCCCACTATCGGAACTGTGTATGACTCGTTGATCCAGAAATAACGATTTTTTTTATATTTTCGCATGATATCTCGTGTTTTTATTTTACTATGACTGCTAGCTAGATATAAAGCTAGATAGCTTTGTTATATAAAGTCCACCATGACTATATTATACATTTTCATGGGATCTCTAGGGTATACGGTCGAAGAACCAGATATCCTTTGCTTGGTTATGGATTGCGTGCAAGGCATTAAGATTTGTAATCATATATAGGTTTTTCGGTAATCTTAACACGACGGTTTGGTTATCTAAAGCCCAACACGAGTATTCCGTGTTTTTCAGAGGTCTTCAATGTGCTTAGCGCCAATGAACCCCTTTTCCAGAACATAGTCTGTTCTCATTTGTTCCAATATGTATTGCGTGCAGGTCATAAAGGATGGCCTGCATATTTTTCCTAAACGTAGAATAGCATGGTTTAGTTATTAAGAGGCCAGCATGTATTCTTGGTGCATTTTCAGTATATATCATATATCATTAGCTTTACGATCGACAGACCCGATTCCAAATATAGTCTTGTCTTGAGCTTTTTTAGTTGCCATTTAAACGGTGTATATGGGTTTTCGGTACTTTGAATAACATGCTACGGTCACCTAGAATCCAAAATACTCATATTTTATAGGGGGTTGAACTGATTTAAGACTGATCGTCGGCAAACTCGATTTACCGAAAATATTTTGTATATCGTCACTTATTTGGTTGTGCGTTGTTTTTGCGACACATATAAGCTATTATAATTCTTGCGACATGCATAATAGGTAGTGTGCCTTACCTTCCATCAGACCCGTGTTCTAAAAATTCGGCGATTCCAGAGGTCTTAGGGTGGTATATATTTTTATTTACTCGATGGCATAACAACACAATACAAAAGATTTTGCAACAATCAGGTAACGAGCAAATGTAAAGAATTCGGCCTTTATTAGGGTTAAAAAAGTGGAGGTAAGCCACGCTAATATACTAACCCTTTTCTGCAAGGTCAATTTCCAAGCTTTGTTTTTAAGAAATCACTTAAATTTATAAATATTAAGCGTTTATTGAAAGACTTTGAAGAGCTGGAGACAATAAGTGGTAAGTCGTAAATATTAACGAGAAGACTGTTCCATACCTTAATGGAACGGCATGGAAAAGAGTGCTGGAACGCATCGATACGGCTATAGGGTATTAAACTTAGACTGAAGATTATTGAAAGTGGTAGCGCCAGTTAGAATGCAAAAATCCGTAAGATATCCTGTGGAATATTATCAGGCAGGAGATTTGCGAAATGAGTATTTCATGTGAAATAATTTATAGTAAACAATGTAAACAGAGAAAAATACTTCTGAACAAGGGAAAGGTGTAGAAGCAAGTCGGTTAAGAGGCGGGAGGTTATAGTTATCAGCTACAAAAACTGTACTGAAATACTCCGATAGGATTTCATCTTTTTCCAAATACTTTGCTGCTATATAACATGTGGTAGATCGCAAAAGAAGTAATACTTTTGATTTTCGAATGCGGATATTGACATATTTGAAGAAAGTGTTGGAATTATTGCCTCTTAAATTCTATTTTCTGTTTTGTGTACGCAATTTTTGATTAAAATTTACCTTTTTTGGCCTGTTTTTATATAGCGTTGTGCCTGTGGATGTGTAAAGTCGCCACAAATGCCGCTTATACGAAAGTTCACGTCGAATATATTTTGGGAAACAGTTTAGTACGATTTCAAAGGGCGAAAAGGAACAAAATTAACCATGCCGTTCCACGTTATATTACTGAAAACTTCCCAGGATTTGTTTTTGTTAAGATCAGAGAACAACAAAGTTGTCCAATTAAACGAAAGCAGATTAAACGAGACAACGGTAGAACATTTATATTTCTGTACTTATATAATATAATCAATAGGGCAAGAATGACGAATATCATTAACATTAACATGAATGAGACAATGACCGCTGGTTGAAAATCTTTCTAAAATAACAATTTTAAATGTAGGCGAGGTTGTTAAAATCAGATCAATAATATAAAAATTGCGTGTCGGGGTCAGCACCAGTCGATGTAAAACCCGTTCTCAAAGATAAAAATTGATAAATATATTACAAATTTTATTGAAATCACCAAGAAAAACTGTAGTTTTATGATATTTACATAAAGTACACAAACATTTACATAGCATTTGCATAGTATAGAGATCGTCATTAGGAGAACAATAAACACAGGAAGTCCAACGCGTAGTGAAAACAATACAAAACACTAATTGAGTATTTGTAATAGAGTAATAAATAATAAAAACACGATGCGCCTTGGAATCACGTGGTAATACTAAATACATTAATACGCCGCCACCCCGAGACTTTTTACGATCTTTGCGAAATGTATTACGGGAGGCGGAATTGATCATAGCCTCAATAATACTTCCATCAACCCACGAATAAATGATAAAAATTAAATTAAACCTCTCTTCAAATACAAAACTCATGTCGAGTTAAAAATTCATGTCGAATATAGAAACTAATAAAGCGTTTTATGGTAAAGAGTTCCAGTTACCATAGCAACTAAAAATGCTTTGTTACTTTAGGTAGTTTCCTACACTGCAAATTCATTGAGTCAAATTTGGCTCAGAATGAGCCTTAGTGATTTTGCATGGTACAGTTTATTGTAATTGTATATACACTGAAAAGTCTCAACAGTATTCGCTAACAAATCTCCAGGAGTTGATTTCAAAAAGGGCAAAACGGCTGTACACGATCGCTTTACTCGACTCTGAAACGCATATATATTTTTTGTGATTCAGGTTGTTGGTAAGATTCTTGTAGGTAAAATAGGTTATGTTTTCGTTTGTATAAAAGTGAAAGTAACATACTAGTATATATATTAAACTCAAACTCATTAAAATAACGATACGTAGTTTTAGATGAAAGTTTATATCGCCCGTTCCACGCGTATATGAGTTCAAGTGACATCGGATACGCATTGCCGTACATATAATATACAAATACAATATTATTAAAGCTCGTTAGAGCTTATGACAACCTCACACATTCTCCTTTAGGCAAAGCGAATACATTTTAATAACTACATACTTTGCTAATTAGAACAGACATGCTGGAAACGACAAAAACTATCTAAGTTACATTAAATGATTAAAAATAATACTAATAGTGCTCGTGGAAAAAAGTGAATTTGAAATATATATCTGAAACCCTATAAAGTTAAATATGCGTAAGTTAGGATCTGTGACTAATTCATTTTAAGATATTAAATAAATAACAATCTCGAGAAGTGAGAGATAAAATCCACTTAAATCCGCTAATACATAGGCGACTATCTGCTTAAAATTTTAGCTCAAAATTTGATCAAATTTTTATTAATTGTGAAAGCATTTTTGCAATAACTAGTAAATTTGAAATAAAGATGGCAGTCGGATCGGTAGTAGCTCGGGCCAGGACGGATTGTGGTGTACGCTCGCGGGTCGAGCGCGGTCAGGTCGAGTTGAAATAAACAATTCAGTATTCCGCGTGTTTCAAAAATTATAGTAGTACTACAACACAAAAATATAAGTTCGAAACGTGTTCCCTGAACGGACTGAATTATAGTATCCCTGAATTACAGCATCATGAATGGGACACCAACTTTGTTGGTAGATTTGTGCGTCGTTCACAAAGAGGTTGCACTTAGTGGACATCGTCAGCATATACACACGGGTCTATGAAAACATTACATTCGATAGTATGTAACAACCGTCGTGAGTTGTTGCGCAAAGCGGGTTCTGCGTAACAACTTCAGTGCGCTGTTACGAGTAAGAGCTTGTATGTAATAACATTGCTAATGTTGTTACGTGCTCGCGGCTTTGTAACAACAATCGAATGTTGTTATGAACAGTCTTATCTATACATACGCAAGGCCCGTGCATATGTTACATATGTCATTTGAATATCTACGAACAGGAACATCTATATATAAAAGGCATCACATGCAGAGTTGGAAGTGGACCAGGTTGAACCAATGGTACAGGATATTGGCAAAACGATTGAAAACCTCCCACTACAAAGTTTGAATGTTAACATTTTACAACATACGATGGCAAAATCAAGCCTATTACACATAAAAGAATTAACATCCATGCACATACTAAAACGTTACAGCTCTATCCGAGTACTTAACCATTTTCCCTGAAGATTAAAGACTTCAACTGTTGTAATAATCTGAACAGCCGAAGATTATCCAGAATGCAGTTAGTTAATGAATCCCCCAGAAGTTGTGATTTCATTACGAATCCGGTGTGATCGGTCCATTGTGTCACGTGAAAATTTGTATTTTCGATAAATTATACATAAAGCATGAAATGGGCCAACATTATAGCTCGTTTTAACAGCAATGTTTAACTCAACATTGGTTTATCATCGTATTAAAGATCGTGTAAAATCATTCCGGCAAGTGCCAATCTTTCAGTTATTTATCATTTTGCATTCTGCGTGGTTTTTGAGTTTCCAAAAAATTTCGAAAATCTAACTAACCTATTAAATTAGCAACTCATCTCGCCGACCGCATGATCTCCATTTGCGGAAGGCCGAAGGTAGAGTAAATTTTATATGGTGTTAGCTACACCATGTTGTTATTTACACGTAATATATAATGGGTTTGTCAGCAAAAAACAGTAGGTAGATTAAGACACTATAGCTACGTTAATGGTGTCTCATACACCATCATTTGCATTACATAGTGTGGGTATATACCGTATACCACTGGATGGTGTGGTCTAAACCATAGGGGCACAAAACTTTCACATGGGGGTCCTTTATAACGTAAACGCCGCATTATTACGATAATAAACCAATATTGAATTAAACAATGCTGTTCAAACCAGCTATAATGTTGGCCCATTTCATGCCTTATGTATAATTATATCGAAAATACAAATTTTCACGTGACACAATGGACCGATCACACCGGATTCGTAATGAAATCACAACTTCTGGGGGATTCATTAACTAACGACATTCTGAATAATCTTCAGCTGTTCAAATTATTACAACAGTTTCGCTACGCCTTTAAACCTCAGGTAAAATGGTTAAGTTCTTGGATAGAGCTGTAACGTTTTAGTATATGCATGGATACAAGCTCTTATTTGTAACAATGTACCCAAGTTGTTACGCAGAACCCGCCTTGGTTAAAAACTCACGACGGTTGTTACATACTATCGAATGTAATGTTTCCGTACACACGTGTTTATATGCTGACGATGTCGAGTAAGTTCACAGATTTCTTTGTGAACAACGCGTTATTTTCTCGTTATGCCAATGATACTTTACTATTCCGTTTTCGACTATATTCCTAGATTTCACATAGGTGTAGTGTACTGTGCGGGCACGGTAATTAGTTATACTGATGCTCCACTGCAGTTTCATTGGTGATACTAAAGCGTTTTAAAGTAGTGTATTTACGTTAATTAATGCTGTACACAGAACGGTACAAGCGCAGCATCAAGTTTTCATATAAGGATAATAATGTTAGTTAACACTCCACAATTATATCTTTGCATTTTTTCATTGACTATGGACGGTATAGGATGAAGAGAATAAAAAATACATGAGATGCCTACGAGACCTCCTCAGCGTTCCGAACATCACTTGGAAACCCAATATTTAAAGGTTAAATAGATATAGCTAAAATCCAAAACTGCTGCAGCTCACTGATCAACCACGCTGGCTTGCTTCAGCCGTTAAATATTACCAGGAAAACAAAAATTATATATCACATTACTGTATACGTTAGCAACTATGGTATTTTTTGAGAGCAAAAATTTTAGTCTCTTTGTAAAATACGACACAGGATGAAAGAAACGGAGGCTAGTTCTATAAATCAGGATAAACGATTGAGTGGAATGCTAAACAATGACATACAAAACTGAGCTTCAAATTAAAAATTCATGTGGCCAGACTTAGATGAATTTGATTCCAAGATCCTCACAAAGATCTAAACAAATCATTGCGTTCAGGATGTCATCTGTTTACAAACTGCCTCATACAAATCGGCGCAAAATCACTGTCTACACGTTTTATGTGCACGGTCGTCATTTATTGACGTGTCGCAATGACACCTTTTTGTTTCGCTATACGCTGAAAATGCTTACGTCTAATAAACTATATCATTCATGCATAATAAAAATCTGGCATAATTATGTTTAATTTTAAGAATTGTTAGTTGCAAACTTCGAGCAAAATTTCATGCTTATTCGCTCCTGCGATGACATCTTTACGTTAGCAGTGTCACTTAAGTTATACATGTTTGCGACAGTCGTCTAAGTAAGATTGGGGAATTCAGTACCTTGCAATATGGAATCAGCGACGAACACGAAAATTGGTAACAGTTTAATATATACCTTTTCGCGAACAATAATTGGCCTATTAGCATGCAGTAGCCATTTTCTGGCATATATAGATCCATTCAATAAAAAGTTAAAACAAAATATATGTAATCTTGGATTTAAAATATAGGTTTTGGCCCGGTAATTCCGCTATAAAGTGTGGAACCATTACTAAATCAACAACTGTATACGTATTTCAACATATGACACATGTACCGTATATATTAACTGAAGCGATTTCCAAGAAATCTTTGATAACAGCAAAATTACATCACATTACCGAAAGTCCAGGAGTTTCCTTGGCGGAGAGGTTGTTACTTATATATTTATTTTGCAAACTTTCTATCTAATGGTGTATGTGCTATAAATGTTCGAATCAAATTGTGCCAACCAATCCAAGTTATAACAGCAAAACAATAGATAAGGTGTTGGTCCAAAATATGTGGTTTGGACAACGTTATGGTCTCGTCAAAGGCTTATTCGGTTTATGTCATTACTACAGTAAGCTGGTTTATACCACGTACCTTGGAAAAATTTTAACGCTTTATGTATGCCTCTTACTAGATTGTATACGATAACATCTTAATATGAGCTGATTATGGGCCGAAAAGGGGTTTGTTGAACCCCTGCTTGCAAAATACTGGCAAGCAATTTTCTTTGTAGGTGCCATTCTATGAGCGCATTGAATGTCCAGATTTAGGAAATTCCACCAATCCGTTCTTGAGTTAAAGGTGCCGCAATAAACATTGTGTTTTAGCACTGTTTGTTGTAGCAATGGAACAAGACAATATATCTAAGAATAAATTTATTCAGCAAGAAATGAGAAAAACTACATTTTGCTAAATATCTCTGTTGTTTGGGAGCTGTTATCTGCGAATAATAATTGCCTGTCGTCGATGGCCCTTTTCAAGACATATCCTTCATGTTTAAAATGCCAACGTTAATATTTGCCATAAATCTCAAAAAGGATCATTGTTTTATTTCTGAATATTAATGTCTGGCTACATCTAGCGTAAACACCCAACGATAAACATTAAGCTTCACCGTTATACTTAAATTTTAATTTTATACCATAATTCTGTTTAAAGCTTCTATTAAAGCTTGTATTAAACGTTTTAAGGCCGCATGTAGTATATACTAAAAATTAGCATAGTTATGCTTACAAAGCAGCATATGTTTCCACTTCATATTTAGCAAAGCTTAAGGACTGTAACATATTTAGCATAGTTATGCTTAAAAATTAGCATAATATTTCATAAAAATATTTAACATAAGTATTTTGAGTGTAATATGGGACATATACGAGACATAATATTGGAAGCAGCGTCCGGCAGCTGCATTTCCAAAATATGTGATCCACTGTGCCCAGAGCAGGAATGCACAATAAAGCTTAGGCTAATAATGCATAGTCTCACTATATATGAAAATAGCCAACCGTTTCACATAAAGATACACCTAAATCAATATGTACACAGCTTAGGTAGCCAAAGCCATCGCCTTTTATGGGGTAAGTTGGGGGTAACCAAAAATTTTCCGTAGTCTTCTTGACATTTCTTCACAATATGCCCCATTTTCCGCATATTTACCTTTAAAATTTTTGTAATTTTGATCATCATAATTATTCTTGCTCTTTCGTGGAGGCGGGCAGAGGACGGTGCGCTAAGAGGGGGAATGTGGAGCTTCATGCTTAGCGGTTCTGCCACTTAAAGGCCGTAGCTTCCTACAAGCACTGGGTGCCCATGACCATATACCTTGCTTACATCTAAATCACATAGTGTGCAGAAAAGCTATGAGAAACCATCCTGACTTTTGGACAAACACCAAAATTCTTGGTTGAGCTTAACTCAAAGTGCCTGCTTTATAGCGAAGGTCGATGAGTAAATGATAATTTCAGACTATACCAGCGCCTGACGCACTGAAATTCGACTCAGTATAATTTTTGACGCGAAAGGGCAATGTAAACTATGCCGTGCTCGATGCACTAGCCCTAAGCTAAGGTCTTTAAGTGAATCATATGTTATGCTTAAGAATAAGTCTGGAGCTCCCGTTCTAACCCGTCCCAGCGCGCAAATTTCACAGGCTCAAATAACAAAGCTAATAAAGGTTCGCCAATGACCCTGATTAATTAGACTCTCAGGGGACCGTAACATAACACAAGACGCAAGCTTGAGTTTAGTCAAAAGCGTATTTTCGACTACAGTCAGCAGTCAGTGTCATTTGAACAGGATCGCATAGCTAGGGCAAATATTTCGCATTTTAACAAATCGAGACTGATGTTATATGTATGTAATTGTACATTTTAGTTTTAACCTTGTATCGTTTTAGTTGCATGCATGGAAATCACCAATTTTGAATATCATACCCTATGAATACTTTATCTGGTGGACCCCGTATTTCTGTTGAGCATCAATTTTTTTCAAAACTTCAGCAATTTTCCGTTCTTTTCGAAACACATGTATCGTTTACTCCATAGCTGATATTATATCGTGTATCGTTTACTCCATAGCATATTCCATTTTACTCGTTCTAACAAATCTTAGGCACTACTTTTATAATGCCTTTTACAATTCCGACAATCGATATATATCAAATCTAAAGCTTGAAAATTACAAGGCATTAGAGGCATTTGCAATCATCAAGGTCATCTAAATATACCTCAAAATTTTATGAGAAATTTAGAAGATCGGACACTGAACTACAACGACTTCGCTTGAATATTATGTTATTATGATGTAATGAACATAATTACGTCATAAGGTACAGAATGCGCAGTACGTCTTTTCGCGTTAAGTTAGTTGGCATTTTATCAATTGCTGATGGTTTGCATGTATATTAATTCCTGAAAAGTAAACTTATTGCTCTAAAAGTTTGCACAACCTAAGATCAAATATGTTACCTATCAATTGATGTGTTTCAGAAGATCCGCAAAAAATCTTGCTCGTATTTTGGCTAAAAGAAAAACAAAGGCACGTCTCGGTGAAGCACGGCGCGCATAATTCAGTGCACAATCACATTAAACATAAACATTGTCATTGATATTGACTTATCGCATTGACGCCATTGCTCAAGTTTTACAACTATGGACCTCGCGCGGGTCGGAAAGTCGGAGAAAAGAAGAGCGACAAGGCATTCTCTGTATATGAAAGAGCAGGGGATTTTCGTTGAAATTTGGTAAACTGTTTCGATATGATTTGAGTGGAGAATACAAAAAATTACATATATAATAAATATAATTACAAATATATATAATTATATTACATGTATAAAATAAAAATTATATATATAAAAAATATATATAAAATAAAATAAATACATAAAAATAAACATATATAAAATAAACATTATATAAAAATTACATATATATATAATTACATATATACAATATAAAAAATCCAAACACAAAATAAAAAAAAATTCAATAGGAAATGAGTTGATTTTTGAGAATAAAAGTTATTTTCTTCACTTTTCATGCCGCGTGTACCTGTTCCTCTAGCCGTGCCTTTAGGCAGGATAGTGTGAAATAAGTTGACTACGATAATGCACACTAAATGTTTAATGCAAATGTGAAAACATGGCTCCAACAAAATCCTGTAATCTGCATAAATATTTTGCTTAATCTATTGCTAATAAACAACAGGCTAAGTCTGTTATACAATGCCATCTATCATATCCCTTTGTCCAAAACTACTAAATTTCTTGCACAAAATTCGGTCGAACTGATAACCTATTATTCTAGCTCCGTAAGTAGTATCGCTTAAAGAAAGCACATCATAAAATGCTACCAGGATGATAACTAGAAAATGCTCACTAAATCACTGCTATACGGACTCTGATATAAGTTCAGTAGAAAGCTGGTGTAGCATTCGATTATTATCTATTCGAAACGACTTCCAGACGGACTTTGCTAAGTTTCCTCAAAAGAGCTGCTCTAAATGCATAAGGAAGAATACTCCTCAACAAACATTTCAATGATTGGAAGCACAGCAGCAAATGACCACGACGTACTCCATCGAAGCTTTTTGGCAATTACTGACAATAATATGATAATGAAGAAACGTGGGCAGCTTTTTAAATATTTTGCATAATTTATAGCCGCAGTAGTAGCATTATACACATGGTGTAGTATTTATGATATACGTGCCTATTTACCGTCAGGTGATTATCGGATCAATGCAAAATGTCTTAGAGTAAACATTTGTTTAGTTGCTTTAGAATAAATTTTGTCACTATTTACGTAATTATAAATAATTAGTTAATATATAAGCTTGACTGAATATGTAAATCGAACTTTAATTCAGTTGAAAATTTTCTTTACATTTTTGTTTGAACGCTATACGATTTTGTTTCATTTAGGTACACAGTTTGAAATAAAGCCTAAATCTGAAAAAGTCAGATCTAAATTTTGACATGGTACAAGGAAATTAACAATTTAGCAGAGATAATTTTTAATCAAAATTTAGGCTCTTCTCGATAAATAAAAATTTATACAATCGTTCGTTTAATTCTTTCAGACGTGGAATCACAATTTGTGAAACTCGTTACGTTGCGATGTAACGCAGTAATCGAGTATGTCGTACGGTATAAGTTCGGCGAACTGTATATACATTATCTCACATGTTTAGTTCACATCATTGTTGTGAAGTACAAAAATTAGCATTTGATGTTTATTTTATTTTTATCTTGTGTTAACGTCTGCACTACTTCTGTTGTTTTAGGACATGTGGGAACAGCAAATTACATAATAAGCTATGCCATAGGATGAGTATATATATGAAAACGGAAAATGAAAATCCCCTGCTCTTTCATATACAGAGAATGCCTTGTCGCTCTTCTTTTCTCCGACTTTAGCAAT